>VZTO01016550.1:38174-83168 GCA_013400615.1 Syrrhaptes paradoxus | reverse complement strand
GCTGCCCGCGCACCCACGCGGCACGGGGGGCACAGGGCCCGGCGCGGTCCCGGCGCGCACCACCGCACGGGCACAGCCGAGCCCCGAGCCCGCCGGAGCCGTCTCAGGGTCGGAGCCCGACCCCGCGCGGAGCCGCGCCGGCGGGTCACGGCCACGGTCACCTCCCCCCCGGGGGAGCTCCCCTGCGCCCACCGCGCGTACAGTCCCGACATGTCGCAGGAGCGCAGGGGGGGGCTCACAAGGGTTTGTGTCGTGCGACCCGCTGATACAGACGGGTTTTGACCTATCCTTTTGCTGAGTTGCGACACAGGGATTCCTCCCTCCTTTCCTCCAAAACGTGCCCCGGAGAGCTCCAGCGCAGCCCCGGGACCGCGCAGCCCCGTGCGCTCCCCGCGCAGCACCGCCGCGGCTATTTTCAGAAGAGAGTGACTGAAGCCTTTGCCTAGGCAGCAGGTATTTCAGTCTGCTCTCATTCCGTGTGGCTTTGGCAAGTCACACAGACCCCTCCCCCCGCTTCACTTCCCTGCCAGCAACAGCAGGAAAATAATGTTCTCGGGGGTAATAACGCTTTCCTACCCCGCAGCGAACGTGAAAAACACTCTGAGGTGCACAGACATCACAGCGACTATTAGCTATAGGTTATAATGGAAGATGGAGAACGAATGCTACAGACGTGATTATCCTTCAAAACCAAAAGAAATAGAGAATCCACAGAAAATACACACGCAAGGCAGCCTGCTGAAGCAGGGAAGGGATGCCACAGTACAAACAGCAAGGACGGAACTTTGCTTTGCTAAAAGTGTTTCTGCAGCATGTCCCGTATATGATTTTTTTCCAAGTTTTTACATATCTGATGTTAGTGACTTAAAGAAACGATAAAGAAGTACCCCGTGTTTGTATGGAAAAGCTGCCTTACGTGTCAAGTGAACTGTTATTTTTGGCCATCAGGCATACCATTTACAACTGGGAACAATCTTTTTCTTGTCAATGTGACAAGTATATTTCAAATATTCAGTAGATTAGATCAATCAACCAAAGGTTACTGGGTTAATACATCATGATTTAAATTGCTATAACAGTATCAAGCAGGAGACATCACTTTAGAAGAAAAAAAAAAGAAAACTAAGCACTTGAAGCCAGTATTTCAACTGGTATCTAAGTTGATCCCAGTTTACTGCCATCAAAATTTGAGCTACGTGAAATTATAGTCGTCTGAATCTAGGCATTAGAACATCTTTCCTCGTTAGTCTAAATCAGTATTACACACACTCATAGAGAGGGAATTTGCCATTATTAGCTCTGACACCGATCTGTTCTTGTTTACTGCAAACACCTCCAAATTGCAGAAAAGTTTTGTACAGCTGCCGAACAAGATCTTAACACATCCTCCCTGGATGCTGGATCAGCTCAAGAAGTCTGATAACTGATGATGAGATATTTCAGTGTGTACTGAGCGATGTGCTAAAGTTAGCAATAATGAATGAGAAGTCCGTCTAACTTTTGTTTCGTGCGCACAATTTCTCCAGACGTGCATTTAGCTGCATGTCTAATGGTAGTCTGGCAGAAAAACAAAAAACTTGAAGCAGTCCTATGCTTACTCTGCTCCAAACATTTTTTTTTTCAACCGATAATAAATTGATACTGAAGGCCCTGAATTTAAAACACTTGAGGATTTTCCTTGTTTGGCTGGTTTGTATAACGTGTATTTCACTCAGATAGTACTAGATGCACAGACTTTAATATCTGTTCTTTGTTTTTCTAGGTAGCATCCAGTGCTTTGCTGCTGTGACACGCATAGCTCTTCTCAAATCAGTGGGATATTCCTGTAATCCTAGTTAAACTGTGTTTCAATGCTTTGCTGCATCAAGATCATTAAAGCACGTTATGGCCCAGAGGACTAAGAGTAAGTGAGCTGAGACCTCTTGAGAGCCTGGTACGGCCTCGCAGTACGGCTGGGAGGGGCGCCGCACAGAGCGGGGCCGCAGTTTAAAAAAAGGCAACTGGGAAACTGCAAGTGTGAGGAACAGACTGCAGGACCGGACACTCAGTGTCTGTGCGGGATTTGGAATGCAGAAGTAATCATAGTGACACCCAGCCCTTATATCATGCTTTTTACCTATGGGCATGTAAGAACTTAAACAAGGAGGTAGGTGTCATGATCTCTATTTTCCACATAGGGAAACTGAGTCATTAGACACGAAAATAACTTCTCCAAAGTCATCAGGATCAGGCACTGAGCAAGGAATTAGAATCAGACCTTCTGAATTCCAGTCTAGTAGCACTGCTGCTCAGCAACCCAGCTTCTCTTAAAACTATTTTTTTTTTCTAATTTGTAGTTTCTGAAGCACTGTGCTATAAATAGAACACACATACTGTGGCAATGTTTGCTCTCTGCTTTTAGGCAGTGCTTTCATGCGTTTCTAAAGCACAAATACGCTTTGCATTTTGAGATCTCGGAGGATAGTCCTGTCACCTCTTTACCACTGATATTTGACTATTTTCTTTCAATAACCCTATTTTTCTCTTTCTGTTTGCAAGCATATTGCACCAGATTTAATCAGCAGTTGCAAAATTCTTTTCACAGATCAGCCTTCAGTTTTCGGTGAGGATTTGAGGTTGCCAAGGAGCTCGGGCTCAGGCCATGCTCATTCATGCCATCTTCCTAGTTCAAACTGTTTATTTGTTTGATATGGGGTAAAGCAGTTGGATTTGATTTAGGTTACCATCTCTTTGATTGAGGCTAGCATCTTTTTCACTAGTTTATTTTCTGTCAGTGGACAAAGCAACCGAGGCAGGTACTGGTCTCCTTACTGTAAGTAATCTAAAATGTCTTTCTGAAGCTATTGAACAGAGCTACCCTGCTGCAACGTCTGTCGCAGTCTGGCTGGCTATGTCTAAAAATTAAAACCAGAATCTATATTCTTACCACAGAAGAATTTACTCACAACGTGAAGTGTGGTCATTTAGATTTGAAGACAAATTAATAAAAGACTCGGTTTTGCTGAAGTATGCTGATGTCCAACACATTTTATTTAGGCTGCTGACTGCTAACGCTTTTAACTGAAAAACACCTTACCCCTAATAATCTGCTGTCGTAAAATACTTTTATTTCATTCTCTAGACAATACTTTCCTAAGCTTTATGATAATCTTGTAGATCTGACTTTTTTATTCATCGATTAATGATGTCTGAGACCAACAGACAGATTGAGGACCAGACATTTGTTTGCCTCTGTCCTGCCAAACCAGTTCTGTGGGTCAGCAGCAGATTTCCATTCCGAGGCTGTCTGTCAACCTTGCCTTTTTTAAGGGGATCGGTTTCACTATAAAAAGCTCTTTAGCCCTTTTCAGTTTTCACTCTGCTCTTTTGTCTCAATTTTTATTTGCATTTATTCCGTAAGCAATATTTGAACTTCAAGATCAGAGCTCTCAGCATAATCTTACACTTTACTCAAAGGTTCACTTAAAGCAGAAGCATTAAGTCATTCCAGTGCCAGATATAAACTATTAAATAATTCAATATGTACTTTTTTCAACAGACATAAATTACTGACCAGAAAATGGCCCAGCGAAGCCCAATCTTCCCAACTCTTGCCCCTTCTGAAAGGTATGGTTTGGAATATAAAAAATAAAATCTTTGTATTGCAGACTATTATGTGTCTCTCAGTTCCCTGTATTAGTAATGCTGTGGCTTGGGGCTTTGGCATTACTACGCAAAGCAAAGTGAAATACTGTAGATTCATTCAAATTATGGCCCAAATCACAAGTCCTTACTTGGCTTTTACTTCACCCTTTCCCAACAAAATTAAATAGCTTGAACTGTAACTGAGTAGAAGTCCAAGAATACTATACTTTAACCAGCCTTCTAATAGTGTGGAATAAGTGTGAAAACTCAGGGCCAGAAATGACCTTTGCTGGAGTCCTCACACATCCTTGTCAATACCATCATGGTGAAATCAAACTGTTGATGAGGCTCATTACCAGGAAACAATACGGAGAATTCACAGTAAATGTCTCCAGAGAAAGATCTCTTTCAAAGTGGGGTTGAACTTGCGTCTTCCACTTATGCTTCTGAGAATTTTCTTTACTCCTTGCAGAACATAGCAGCAGGAAAACATTGCATGCATAAGCAACCTCATTTTTTTCACTTTGAGCACCCATGAGCTCCATTGCTTTCCATGGAAGCTATGCAGTGCAGAGCTCTCTTGAAAAATCTAGATAATTATTAAAAGTACCCAAATGTAAGCTATTATTTTTGGGGGAAAATTTGACTTCTAAGATTATGAGAAGCTTGTCTTAACTTTGCTGTCTCCTCAGTTTCTGCACCTACACATGCTCCTGCCCAGTTCGGGGGGGACAAGGTTCTGTATGGTGTCGCAGGATAGATGCAGAGACTGGAAAGAGGCATGGACACAAGCTACTGCTTTTTAATCTCATTCTGTTTCAATTTAATTTACAGTATCTACCTTCTACAACTACTGCTTTGATTAAATCTGAAAACTGTAGAGACAAAAAACCTGAAAACTGTGGAGACAAATAGCACTGCTTTTCACCCTCCATAAAAGGGGTTTGAATTTCCATTCTTAATCAAACTACAGTTCTGAACTGTAACTGCTTTTATAATGCTAATGTCCTTTTCTTAAGACCCTATGTTTTCCTAAGCTTCCTCAAAAAGCAGGAAAAGAGCCTGACCTGCCTTTGTACAAGATACAGGCAGTAGCAAACGCAGCACCCACTTATTTACTGGTGCTTCTCCCCAGTATTGCTACCGAGCTAGTATCGCACTGTCCCCAGTGGAAAGACATTGCAGAGTTTTGTGTGAGAACAATATCTGGATATTCTTCTTCACTAGACGGGTTCGAAACATACCGCTGCACAGCCAGGCGTTGACAGCGGTCCCGTTGGCATCGGCGAGCCTGGTGGATCAGCTGGAAGACAGGATCCTAAGCCATGAGAAAACAACGGCGGCTCTTGTGGAACACGCTTTCCGCATCAAGGAGGACATTGTTTCCACTCTGCACAGAATGCAGAACAAAGGGGGGGGTGACCGGTTGGCTAGGCAACTCTTGGAAGAACACATCCGAAACATAACGGCGATAGTGAGGCAGCTCAACCGGGACATCGAGGTATGTGAAGAATTTTTCACAGCGCTAATGCCGCCTAGGCTACTTTTCCCTTCTAATAGAATAAGAAAGTTTACCACGGGCTAAGTCAAGGTCAGACAAGGTCTGAAGATCCTGTGAGCTTATAAACTGTTTTTATAACTTGAAAAACTGTTTGCAGATGACATAATTCTTTCAGTGGCTATGAAAATAGCACCGGATATTAGCATATAAACACAGAAACCTTTGTGGTACTAATAAGCTTGCTTTCCAAAGCTGCACCGGGAAGCCTTGAAAAAATGAATTAGTGCGACACTAATACCCAGCTCAACTTCGGTCCAAAGGCTGTGCTGTATAAACATGAGGAAATGCCTCAGCTCGATAATAAACTTTCTTTCACTGCTGACTTACGGATGACACCGCGTAGCCAAACCGAACTGCTCATTTTTATGACCTCATCGTATGCAGAGACGTGACTTCATGTCTGACCTCTGCTGCGATGAGCAACAGGGGTGTGGTGGGGAAAACAAAACGATAAAAATTAATATTTACGTTTCCATTCCATTGTCAGGTTATACCTTATACATATTATGGTATTTATGTGCAGACTGGACACTAAGAATGAGAAATAATAAATTACCTAAAGGTTTCTGGTCTAGAACAATACAAGACTAAACTTTTAATAAAGAAATAATAAAATGGCATTTGATGGGACTTAAACACAAAAATAATGAGCGACATTTTGCGTGTACGTTAAATGTGATATACTGAGTTTGTATTTGCCTGGGAATGCTTTGCAGATGCTGCAGGAACAGATCCGTGTCAGAGACAATCTCAGCTATGGAACAAACTCTACCCTGAAGAGTTTGGAAATGCGGCAGCTTTCTGGTTTAGGAGATCTTCGGGGAAGAGTTGCAAGGTAAAAGTCAACACAGAAATACATTTTGGGGACTAGCGAATGTTGCTTGGATCTTGAAGCATGAATGTTAATGATAACGGGCTGAATTCAACTTTGGCAAAATTCCCAGGATAATTTTGCGCAGTGTTTTCAAGAAAATGAGTAATGATCTTTTGCATTCCAGCATTACGTATTAAACTTAACAACATTACCCTTCATTCCTGAAATTAGTTGCTAATAAACTACCTCAGATTCCTTAGGAACTTGGGTTTGGTTCAGCTTTAAAAGGCAGTTTGGTTAGACTGGTCTATCTTTGAAAGAAATGAATGAGCACAATTATAAAGGCAGCGTGGAACAATCTGCACTTGTAAAGAACAACACAGTTGCACGTTTTTGCATAGATTTTAGAAGTAAAAATCTGTGCATTCAGTTATTGGTTAGACATATTGAAAACTGCATAGGCTGCCTGACATGGTAAGGAACAGAAAACTACAAAATAACAGAGATTTTACAGTCTCCTTGGAACTCCAGGTGACAATTGTGCAGCTTCAGGTCGTGCCATCAATGCCACATTTACAAACCCCAGCACGACAGCTGCTAAAGTGTCCGTGCAGCTGAACACAAAAGACAGAGGATATGTACGGCCGTAGAAAAGGACCTAATCTGGCCCGAAGCAGCTTGGCTCATAACCTCGGTGGAATTATACCTGTCCTGAATATGACCTATTGTCTATACTGTACAGAGAATTTTTTTTTTTTTTTTTTTGTACTTCATCTGATTTAAGGATAATCTTCAACCGCCTACAAAAATAATCAGGGAGGGATTTTCCTTGAATTAAATTTTTTCTCATAGATTATTTGATTTCCACGACAGCTTTCATAGCCCCTTTTGTAAAGAATATTTTGAGAGGTTTTACACATTTTTTTTATGTTATGCACTGTCCTTTCGTATACAGGAATTAACTAGACAAGTTTATTTTGTCAAATCACAGAACTGATTGAAATGTATCTATAGATATATAGAGAGATACACGGACACATGTATCTACCTCTCTGAGAAATCCCTGACAAATGTACATGCTTAGATGTTCCTGCTTCTTCATATAAAAAATCCACTTTGAGATGACACCGCATGTCAGGCTGTGCCGTGAATGTTGGATATTTGTATTCATGGCCATAAGAGAATCAGTTTATTGTCTTTTAACTGTTACCTTCTGTTCAGCATTATGCTCTCTACAGAAATTTTTTTCCCTGAATGAAGAAGAAAATAAGCTTCCCTTTATCAGAAATCAAGTTAAAGCATGGGAGAAGGGCATCTTTACAGACACATCCTACTTTGAAAACTAGTGTTCCTGTGAACGCTGATGATGGTAATACTTACCAGATACTTACCAGAACCATTCCCTGGGATAAACATTTTCGGATTACTCTGGCCCATGTTGCTTATATAAAGTAAGCTGAACTCACTGAATATAATTTTACCGTTACATCTAGTCCTGCTAGCTTTCAGATTAGTTCAAAGTGTGAAACCTTAGACACAGGATCAGTTCCCACCATCAGTGTGAATCAGCTTATAAATGCCAGGTGATAGTAAATCATACTTAAGTCTGAGCCTTTTGGTCCTGTAGTAATTGCAGTGTCAGTCTCAGGATTCTGGCCAAATTTCGGTTCCACTAATTCCGTGCATTCTAAACATCCTATTCAATTTCAATATTGGAGAGAGCAGTGTTTATTTCCTAACACCAACTGTTCTGTAATATGTCAATATATCATCGAACAGCTCTTCTTGAGGGTTGCTGTTTTTAATAGCGAGAACAGGGATGCCTCCATGCATGTACAGTCCTGAAGCACAGCTCCAAAGCCTCCCTACCCACAGGTCTGGAGAAGGGAGATTCAGGCAGACCTCACAGTTGAGCTCACTTCCATCACAAAATCAACTCGTATCCCTAGCAGGAGAAGAATGAAGATACATTACAGCTCGTTTCTCTGGGCCATTTCTCATTAAGCATAATTCATTGATGAATTTGTAAAGCATCATTACAGTGTTCACCATGCATGATGCTGCACGTTTTCGTAAGAGTCAGCATTATTATTAACTTTAAGAAAACTATTATGTCTGTTAAATTCAGCGACACATTCAGCAGCAAATGCGATACATGCTGATAGAGGCGTTACTCCAGTCTCCTCTCCCTGATGTTGGCAAATTCTATTTCGAGTGATGTTAGATCCCAGAACTCCTGAGCAGTGCCTTATTGTTTATTTACAGAATAACTTGTGGACTATGAGCATTTGTCTGGAAAGTTTGAATACAGCAGCCTGCTCAGAACCATAGCAGTAGCTGGCTCTAGAAGCTTCCCAATAGCATCCAGAAAAATGGCAACTATGCATGTTCAAATTTGTTTTTCACTGAAACAGCTGTATTTTGATGGAAACATCTCTTGTTATAATAAAACAGGAACATGAAAAACTTGTATGTACCACTACAGCATATTTATATAGCATCCTGTTGCAGTGTGGATGTAGTTCTCAGCTTTATCTAGTTTTTAGTGATACTGAACAGAGCAACCACTGTGTTTTGTTTTCTTAGAGATTAAAGACAACAAAAAATACTTCTCAGTGTGCCAGAAAAATAACTACTGCTTTTGCTTACTGTGACCTGGAAGGCAGTGGTTTGATAATTTCTCCGTTTATATCAAATATTACTGGTTTCTAGAATTATACTGTCTTCTGAAATGGAGAATAATACTTGGCACTGTGAAATCTCTCAGTTTATTCTTCATTTACTCATTTCAGATAAGTACAGAGCTTGACAATCAGAACTTTCATAAAATGTCCTCCGAAATCAAACAGCAGTAAAACAAACACATTCTAGCGCTTTGTGTTTTTTTTCCCCAAATTTCAACACTGCACGTGTGCAACTGCACACAAAAAACTGCACTGGGTTGTTTGTGTGGCCAGCTTCAGCATTTCAGACACAAAGACAGAGAATTATTTACTGGGCATTTCTTTGTACAAAATGGTTTTACGTAGAGCTCCTATATTTTTAAGCTAGTGTTCTTCCTGGAAATCTTTATCTATTTCTCATTTCTTTCCTTCTGCTTTTAAGATGACCAAACCTCGAAAGTTGTTTTCAACTTCTGTCTGTATATCCATAGTCTACTGGCTTCATTTATACAGACATTCTGATTAAATTACTCAGGAACTTAAATCCAGTGTCGAAACATCATTTAGTTCTATTTTTAAGACTAACTGTATTGTCATTTTAACATGAATCTATAAAGAAGTATCAGAGCTTTCAGAGGTATGGGAAATTCAGTGGGGATTTTAGTGTGCCTATTTTTTTTTTCTTTCTTTTTTTTTTAGACATGAAAAATTTCCAAACTATAATGTGCCCTTTTGTTTAGATTACGAGTTTCTTCTGACACATCATGCAGTAGAAACCTGAACGAAAATTGTTACAAAGCCTGTGGTTTTCCATATGCTCATCTTATTATTGCCTGTCTCCCCGTTTGAAAGCTAGTGGAAGCATGGACTGAAGTTATTTCACTGTTATAAGTTTTCAACTCAAAAATCATACTTGCATAACTAATATCAGAATCTCATTTTGTGTCTCCAGCAGACTAATGTTTTTTTTTCCAGGTTAAAAACTAATCAGGTGTCTGTGAGGGTGTACAGTATGTACAGCAGAGAGACTTCTCTTTGACCACTTCAATATATGGAATATTGCTTCAAAAAACCCCCATAGCAGAATAAACATTTCATAACCACAGACAATGGAATTTCAACTTTATTCCAACTTTGTTTAAAATGGGGCCAATTACAGTATCCTTGTAGAAAAATGAAATAATCTGATGAATACATACTGGGCTGACACTAAATTAACCTAGGCAAAATGTGAATGTTTCAGTTGCCATGCAACTCTCTGGCCTCTCTGGCCACCTTACTGGGTTCAACAAAGAAGAGAGATGCACAGTGATTCATCCCAAAATACTCATTTCCCTTGAAAACAATTACAGGTGCCTGCTCTTTACATCTGCTGCAGTAGATTCAAAGCTGTTGCTTCTTGTATTTTCCGTCATGCCTCAGAGAAACAAGACTATCCATTTTTTTTTGAGTCCGTAGGCTTTTGGGGACTCTAGATGCAAGATGATTTCATTCCTCTGATTCTGACTGATCATAACAACACGGAGAGATTTGGCTTCTCTTGTCTTTCTAAAGAAATTGCCAGATTGTAAGACCTGCAAGTGTGGTTCACTGCTACGTAAACCTTTGCTGGTCTTCCTACAGATATTACTAATTGGTCTCACAATGCTGCACTGCTACGCTATAAATGAATTTCCAGAAGTTTCACAGTCTCTCTGGGTTATTTGGCACTACCGATTGTTTTCACATGGAAATTGTACTGTAATATTAAGCAGATGCTCTCTCTGTTTGTCATTTTAGCTGCTAACTTGCCTTCATGTTTCATGAGAACGGTAGTCACTGTAACCGAGGTGATGAGGATGCATGTTGAAACGAAAGCCTTCCAACTGAAATGTGACTAAAAAGAGGTTAAAATGTGTCATTGGTTTAGGTAATGACTTAATGTGCCTTAGCTTGTTCCGTTTTACTGCTTTTTTTCTTCCTCAAATTGTAACTGCTGTTTGTTCTCCATCAGTTTCATAGATCAAATTTGGCAACACTGCTGATTACATATTTCCCCTAACAACAAAATACACGACTCATACTTCAGAGGTCTTACTCCTGAAATTACAGTACTTACCTTTTTACAGCTCAGTTGACGTCCCTATTGTATTGCTGTCGATGAAACCCACCTGACCAAAGTCTTTTTGAAATGTGATAGAAAATGCATGTATCAAGAAACACTCCAATGTGAAGAAAGGAAACAATAATTATTATGTTCCAGAATTCAGTTCATAGTTTTTTGTGAGACAAAATTGCCATTGCTTTCAATGACAGTTTTATCTAAATAAAGACCAATAACTGTAAAATTTGCCCCACATTGTTTACTACGCATATTAATTGTATACTACTGTTTCACAAGTGAAAATTGGAATGTAAAATGCAGAGGAACAGAGCCACAATAATGAAAAAATACTCCTCGATTATTTAGGCTTCTAATCATGGAGACGAAATCATACACGCCTTAACAGATTTTTTTTTTTTTGAGTATAACAAAAATACGAGGTATTGAAATTCTACATCTTTGCATTTCCAATGTGATTTACCTGACTGATAACAACACGATCTTCACCTATTATGTCAGTGCCAAGAAAACATGAATGTGTGTATCAGAGTATTCGATTTCTAGTCCCATTTGGGAGCACTTTGCTGAACACTGTGTCACCACCCTTGCAGCCTCCTAAGACATTGTTTTGCTAGACAGCCAGCAATTCCACAGAAATGCCCAGTCTGAAATGGATCATTTAAAAACCTTGGACCTTACATTCAGTTCAGCTGCTGCTTTGGTATCTATTTATTCAAACAGGTGTGATGCTGGGTTAGCCAGACTGTCTGCAGAGCATAAAATTACGTATGAAAGACTCCAGAGCCTAAGTAAAGACCAACACACCTCCAAGCTGATCTTAGAATCTAAAATCAAAGAGGCAGAAATACAGGTACAGTATTTGGACCAAAATGATCCATGTATGGGTAAGAGTTACAGTCTAATTCACACAGACTCCATTACTGTTAATTGTTATCCTGGGAGGTCATCGATGTACAAACGGAGAGGTGCAGCTGCTCACAGTTCTTAGCAGGCTGAATATTGATACCCAGCTGCATTACTGCACTGGTCTAACTGCAAAAAAGTCCTCAATTTGCTGCCTTTAGAAGGCAGCTGTAGGAGGATCTAGTATTTAAAGGCACCTGAAAGGACTCCAGGAATGAACAAGGTCAGTGATGAGTAGCCTGAATGGCTTCTTGAGCTTGGAATGCGAATATGACACCAAGGCGCTACAAAACTACCAAAATGCAAGCATGAGCGTCTCCCCCTGTATGTCTTGGCTTTCCCAGGATGATTTTATATGTATTTCAACACAGTTTCTGAAGGTCTGCAAAACAAAACTGGTATTGGGTTCTGTGAATCCATTGATCTGTCTGTCAGGTTTCTCTTCTATTGGGTATGAGAAGGGAAGTGAGCACTAGATACAAGCAGAGAGTTATGACATATCTCCATCTCAAGGTCTTCTCATTTTCTTGGGTGACAAAAGTATTTTACATCTTCATTTTGTGGGAGGTAAATGGTTAAAATCCATTATCTTTCTCAGAAGACTCAACAGTATAGTTTATTAGCATGCCAGGAGCATAATATCGTGAATCTTGTAAAACAGAGCTGTATGTTTTATAAAAGTGGGATGATTGTTTTGGTGAGAAATATTTTCTATTATGACCTCTCCCCAGTTAAATCCAGCACTCTTACCACTGCAGTAGGCATTATACATGAAGTGATGAAGAACATCGCTCAGTATTGGTGGAGAGATTTGCTGTTCATTTACTCTGCTGCTGTGACAACATGGAGATGCGTGGATTGTGTAAATTCAGCTGCCTCAAGGGGGGGGGGGGGGAGCTTGCAGATACTTTCAAGGCAAGACTGTTCAAATTATTTCTGGCTGGAAAATTACAGTTTGCACCATGTTGATACTGTCGTCTTGCGAGATAATAGATTTTTTCATGATAAAATCAAATGGGCAAATTCAATATTTTTGAAATGTCAGCAAAAGTGGCCCTTCTTTAAGATGTCCTCTGCTCTTCTGAAAATGGTCCAACTGTTGAAAACCAGTAAATTCTGAGTTTTGTTTTAGATTTCTCATCTGCTGAGCAGAGTAGAGCAATCAATAATGCAACAAGAAGCGAAGCTGAAGATTGCCTACAAAGAGAGCAACCAACAGCTCCATCTCCTGGATACGAAGTGAGTGCCTGGAGAACCCCTCTGCTGCCATGCGCCCAGTTTTCCAAGTTTGACCATTGTAGTCTTCTCGCACAAACCTGTTTGTGTGCTCGACAGATACTACAAAAGCACAGTGCTCTGTTAAGTAGGACTTGCTTTCAACAAGAATTCTGCCCCTAATGTGGTTAGGCAGTTTTGAGAAGCCCATGAAGTCCCTTGTTAAATATTCTGGCAGAACTTGTATTGAAGAACACAAGTAAGGATTTCCGTAAGAGTGGCCTTGTGCCTTTTTGCTAGAACTGGGGGAAACAATGAATGCTGGAGGTGGCTGCCGAGAGCAGGGCAAAACGTTCAACTCAAGCACTCCGGAGGCAAGACACGGCGTTCACAAAGTGTTATTGCCCTAAATTGGCTTCAATATGAATGTATTACGCAAACACCTAAATTATTAGTGATAAATGACTGCCACTACTAGACATTATATAGAGATCTGTTCAAATCCGATGTTAGCTCTTCTCCAGGCATTTCACTCAGTGGCAGTCCTGGTTTAAGCCATCCACATCCTTACTGCTTATTGCCATCCTCCTGCAATCCCATCAAAAATAAAACTATTTGCAAACCAGATGAAAGAATAGACACAGATTTCAAATATTCACTGGAAAAAAAGTCTGTTTAAAGAAACAGTTTCACTGGCACAATTGGTTGGTGTAAACTTGAGGTGGGCATAGGCAAGGTAAGTGGAGCTATATGAACCAGCATTGCCACTAAAACAAGTGGGAACCAAATCTTTGTTCAGATTTAAGACCTCTGGACACAAAGATTGTCATCTGAATGGATGACCATATCCTGTTTTCCATGCCGCAAAAAATTAGCGTGTCAAAATGTTGTGCTGTGTTTGGTGTTTGGTGTAACTAGCTGCTATTTTGTTTAATTTTCTAAAACGATGTTACCTTCTCCAGGTCTATAAACTTACAGTTCAAAGATTCACCTTAATACGCTGTCAAGAATGTAACAAACTGTACTTCGTTTTTTTTAACACGTTCATAAAAAAAGTCACTGCTGAATGACCAAAAGTTCTGCTCTTTTGTATCTGCTCCTTTCTATTGTGCTTTTAGATTAAAAAATGCTATTGAGGAGCTCAGCAGCCAGATTTTGTCTGCACGCGGCTGGTTGGAACAGGAACATGAAAGGATTGAAAAAGAGCTTGTGCAAAAAATTGACCAACTCTCATTGACTTTTAAGGAAAACACTGTAAGTTTTGTTAAAATGTCCTAATAATACTTCTCAGGAAGTATTCGAAAGCGTTATTAATAGAAGTAAGATGATGTAATTGAGATATTACTTGAGTGAGGTTTTCAGATCTTCTCAATATTTGTATGTTTCTTTTCACTGATGTCAAGTATAACACTCCTACAGCTTGAGAGTCTTCAAATGCATCTGATCACTTCTAAACAGATCAGTATTTTAGCCTACCCTCATCCAGTCAGTTTAAACCATTTAATAAAGAATTATAATTCCTTATACCTTTGAATTCCACATAAAAATAATTAAACTATATTGCATATTTGGGGAAGACCATGGTAATTTCACATGCAGAGTAAATAATTCATTTTTTTTTTCCCCCTGCTCCAGGAAATGAGTGAAAGAGCTATAGAGATTAAATTCAACCAAATGGCAGAGAAAATTGACAAAATAGAAGAAATACAGAAGATAACTGCGGAAGCACAGGAAACAAAACAGACTGAAGAAAAGATAAATATTCGCATTGGCAAACTTCAAAATGAGATAAATGAACATATAAAAGAGATGAAAGCTGAAGTTAATGCTGGTAGGATCATAGCTCTCAAGTTCTTCATTCTGAATTGTGATAACAATGATCAACTGATAATAATACGCAAAATGCCTTTGTTTGCATTGAGGTAGTTTAAAGACTTTTGAGCCAGATGTAGTGGCCGTGGCATTAAAGAAGATTTTCACAAAGTGTGAAATTCACAGCAACAAGAGGTGACATCTCCCCAGAGGACACAGCGGCGTAGCTTGGCTGTTGCCTGACCATTACAGTTGTGTTTTCCTTGGGAGCTCTCGCTATCTTCCTAGCGCAGAGCAGAGGGTATGGGGGGAAGCACGTTCTGATAGCAGTTACACGATACTCTTGCTTTTGATTATGAGCTAACTGAATTCTCCCTTGCAATTAGGATTTGCAGCTATCTATGAGAGCATTGGGTCTCTACGGCAAGTTCTAGAAGCAAAGATGAAGCTGGACAGAGATGAGCTGCAGAAGCAGATCCACCAAATGAAGCAGGAGGTTCCAACGTGGGGAGAGGCTGGACCATGACTGCAAGATTTGGTTTGAGGGATTCACGTTTACCTGGATAAACAGCCAGACTAGAATCTTGTTCCAGTCTGTGATCCAAACGAAACGCACGTGCCAAATGACGCGCTGCTGTTGCACAGCTCCGTGTGTTTACTCCAAGCGGTCAACGCAACTCTTGACGGGTCAACTGCCAACAAGCTTTTACAGGGCGAGGTGCTGATTTGCCACTGCGCTACTCTAGTTGCTCTCAGGACATTAAGCACTGTGTAAAACTGGAGTAATACATTGGTGAAGCTGGCACCTAATTTGCTAAAGGCACTCCCGTGCTCCCCAGCTTGCAGGTATATGCCTATATATAGATATAAAAGCACCTGCACCTCCCACTCTTTTTTTTTTTTTTTTTTTTAAAAAGTTGATATAATTTGTTCAATATCAGTTTGGGAACGTTCTCTACCTTGGTAGAAACTACTTAATTGAAGTCAACGGACATTTTTACAGTGACTTTCTCTACTACCAGCTTCCTGTGGAGACAGGAAAATTTTCCAAGTTTCCAAAACCTAGATACCGTCAGAAAAACCTTCATTTAGTTTTGCAAATATCCTCTGTGCGTGTGTGTAAACTAAGTAGTGTTAGATAATGTAGTTGTAGACAAAAATGATTCATAAACAACATAAGAAACTTAAGTGGTCTTTAGTATTGTGACCTTTTGAAATTAATAACAAAATGGAGGTGACACAAGGTAGAAGATGTATATAGAATATTTTATAACTGTGCATGTGTTCCTGTCATTTGTTTAATTATACTGGTAAAAACCTTGAAAGGTTTGAAAACAAAAGAGAAGGTGATAATCCAACATAGTCTGGAGACTGTCATGTAAAATAAATGCACTTTATGATCTGCTTAGACGTTTTGATTGAAAACAGCTGACTCTTCAAAATTAAGTAGACTTTAATAATTGATTTTAATTGCTAATTGCATTCACAGTATTTCCAAATAATAATGGTGCTTATTTCCATTCCCAAAATGGATTGCACAATGACTATCAGCACCCACATGGCATATTAATCACAGAAAAATATAGATACGTTAATTTTAGATCTTCATTCATGGCTTGATATTGTTCCTCATGTTTGTACATCATGCAGGATTAAGTGCTCACGAAGAATAAAAGGCTCCATCCAGTATCCTGGATTAATTGATACTATTAACAGTAATTCATATACAAAAATCCTATTAATTGACACAAGCACTACTGTTAACATAAATAAATTAATAGGATGTCTGTGCACTGTCTTTAGTGGACCTTTCTTTTAGCCAGCATTGCAAAACCTTATTCCTCTTCCATGAAAGGAGGTTTGGCCCACGAGGTCACCACCTTAAAAGAAAAAAAAAGACAAAAAGAGAAAGGTCCAAAAAACGTTAAACCCTTTAACTTCAGTAGGACAGCACAGCATGTAAAAATCAAGAAAATGCATATATCTTTACAGGATTAGCACCTGTTTATATTCATTTCCTACACAGCTGAAAGTAATTTAATATATCAAAGATACACAAAGTTTTTGCAGCTCTGGCTTCCAGTGCTCTCTGCTAACGAAACTGCCTCTGTTCCTCCTGTTTTGTGCAACCTGTGTGCTGTAAAACGTATTTACAACGGCAGCTAAGGGGAAAGACCGGTTCGCCAAAGGGAGACAAGGAAATGCTTGCAGATAATTTAAGAATTGTTTTAAGAATTCACTTTTACTTCATGTCTGTACTCTTATATATTCTTAAATATTTAGCTTAGTTGAAAAGCTATCAGTGGTGTTTTATAAACAAAAGAAAGAACAAAGAAAGGATCAAAAATAGACATAACAAAAAACCAACTATTTTTTTTTCCTTCTGTTATTGGAAATCTGTATCTGAGAGAATCTGGTACGATATGAAGAGCATACAAAGAACCAGAAAAACTATTTATAAAGAACTTTAATACAATGTTTCTCTTGTAAAATTCTTGTGTGATTTATCTAGATATAAAACAACACATATGGTTCAAGGCCAGGCTGGATGAGGCTTTGGGCAACCTGGGCTGGTGGGAGGTGTCCCTGCCCATGGCAGGGGGTGGCACTGGATGATCTGTAAGGTCCCTTCCAACCCAAACCACTCTGTGATTCTATAAAACCCTACCCAATCTTACTTTTGCTGTTTTGAAAATATTTTTTTGCTAAATCTCAGCTAAAGCAAGTAACTAAAAGCCCCAATAAAACCACATTGAAATGCAAGCTGCTGTCAATCAGTGCCTTCAAACCACATGAAGTGTCCTGTGAAGGGAGGCACAGCTCACAGGGGCTGGGAAGAGACAGGCAGGAGTGTCCTTTTCAGAGTGCTCTCGCTAGTCAGGTGTGAAACAAAGCCACATAGGAGCGAAAGGAAAGGATTCCACAGAAAAATTGAGGAAAAGCCAGAATGCAAAAAAATAATATGAAGAAAGACTGAAAAATCTGGAGAAGTACCAGAGAAAACGAGTAAGTCAGAAGAGTGGAGAGATGGAACTTGCAGCAAAGGCAAGGAAGAGCAGCTTACCTGCTGATGGAGCGCCGAACAGGTCTGAAGATTTTAGAAAGAGCTGAAAGTTCCAAACAATAATATTTTTGATACGAACCATAGGACCTGCAAGGATGGGCACATTAGCTGATCTGTCACAATTCATGCTCCCTACTTGCCAGCTGCATTTTATTCTGCTCGAACAATTGGAGAAATAAATTATTTAGTTTAGTTTTTCCTTCAGTTACTTCTTTTTTTTTTTTTTTTAAGTTTTCTCCACAAAATAGGTCAACAATGTCTTGTTTGTATATCAGATGCACACTTGTCAGGGAGAGGTCATATCTGATAAGGAGCAGCTGAGATCTTCACAGGAGAATCAGATCCCCTGCATCCTTCAATCGGCCCCGGGGAATACCTGGGAAGCCAGTAGGACGGGATTACAGATGCTATGGTGTATGAAAGCTTGATTTTGCAAACTGATTCTGAAAACTGAGCTGCAGAGATCCTGTAAAACCAAATAGAAGAAAATAGCTGTGCTTCAAAGTGGAGCTGCCCCTTTGTTTTCCTTTCCATCCTGGTCTCCAGTGGCATACCTGTATGCCAGTCCTACAGAGGGGTTTTGATGGTGGAAGTAATGTGCTCTCTTTGTTCAACCTAAGTGCTCGTGCTAAGAGTCGCTGTCTGTATGGCACCAAACCCAGCTCTGCCAGAGCTTGCAAACGGGAAGAGGCGGTGAGAAGGGGCAGAGTGTTTCTGGATGAGACTCGGGCAAACAGGATGAGACCTGGTGCACCTGGAAAAGAATAAAACTGAGTATGCCCAAAATACTATTTTAAACAGAAAGTACTCTGAGCTAACCAGAAACTCACCGCAGAAGAATTGGGAGGAGCCTTGAGAAGCCGTCTACTCCATCTCTCCACTTCAAGGTAGGGCCAACCCTACCTAAAATATTTGCCATGGACACTTGTGTAGCCTGCTTACAAAAATCTTTCAAGAATAAACTGTTGACTAATGCAATCTATTACAATGCTTGAAGAACACTGCCCTGCCACCCACCTAAGTGGACCCTTGATAAGACAAGACATAATAAGCTTAAATCTCAAGCAGAGGACACAAAACCAAATTTATTACATCCTTTCCTGCGTGCCCATTAATTTTTTAAAGCAATTTGTGTTTTACAGAAGTTTCAGGTGAAGTTTCACAGGGATCTTTGCCCGAGATTTCTTACACTTCTCCTTCTTACATCCCTAAAAAAAAACCCCAAAGAAAAAAACAACAACAAAAAGTCAAAACAGCCAAAAGCAGACCACTTCCTCTCATGACGTTCTAAAATCTTTCTTTCATCAGCTAGTTAGCAGGCATGAGGCTCCAGCCACTCGCAGCGCACAGACCATAGTATCCAGTCAGCCACGTTGCCTGAATGACATAGCAAGGGTCAAAGGATAAACCCATCAGAATTTTTTGAACTGTGATACACACCTTTTACATCAGCATGTGATAACCCAGCAGAACTATGGTACTGTGCAGCGAAGGACTTAACTGGAACGAGGATTATGTCCGTAGTTAAAGAGCAATTGTGTTATTTAGCCTCACTAAGCAAACCAAAGTAACGATGCAAGTAAGAAGTTAAAAGGATGGCCCTAACTTCAATATCTCGTTGTTTATGTAGCACAGGTTCACATTGTGGTTATTTTGTTGTTACACACCAATACAGTCCAGTGGACAGTTTCCACATTAGAAAAAACAGTATGAGAGATAACGAACAGCAGTGTACTCCTGTGACATCAATTTAAACTGAAACGTAATATCTTCTTCTTTTCTCGATTTCAAAGTTTCCTGCTCTACCTTCTCAAGTACTCAGCCACCAGGGCCAGAAAGTGTTCGCTGTATCTTGAAGTGCTCACTAGGCACATATTCCAGTAACGGAAACACCTGATGAAAGACATACGACAAACTGATGAAGCCCTCCTATGTGTAGGTGAGGGATTCCTCCTGTGATTGTCTCCACGACACAAGAAATTCAGAGGCAAAGTTGAAATAAAACAATAATGGAAACTCGGTGCAAGTCTTCTCTGAGTTGGCCACAGGGTGTCACCGTTACTCTTGGCAAGTAGAGCTCCATGCTCACTAGTTGCGTGTGACCTCAAGTATTTAACAATATTATGCATTTGACAAAAGAAGAAGAAGAAAAAAAAGAACGTTCTAAAGACATCACTCTAACACCTCAATAAAGGCAGATGTTTAGTTCAGCAAAATTCTGAGGGTGTCCCTGCCCATGGCAGGGGGGTTGGAACTTGATGATCTTTAAGGTCCCTTCCAACCCAAATCATTCAGTGATTCTATGATTCTATGATTGTGATGGTCCCTTAGCCAATGTATAAGGAATGTGAGTGGGGACCAAAGCTCTCTGCTACCTTTTCTGACAGCAGAACTTCGATCAACACAAAGCAAAAAAGATACCCAAACTCCCAAACCCAGAAAAAAAGCATGGGCAGTTCTTCTAAAGCATAGGGCCTTAAATCAAGCAAAGCTCAAGGAGCAAAATGCCTTTCACAACGATCGCCTCGGGAGCTGCTGCAGACATGCAGAAGAGGTTCCTCCCCCGGCACTGCCTCCCCTTCCAAGGCTGACTTTGAAAGACCACAGGATCATCTGAACAGCCATTACCAGATGCAGCACAAAAAGCTGCTCTCAATCCCTGTAAGAACTGTCTTGATAAATAATACAGTGGAATAGCCTCAAACATTGCAAAATATGTGGGAGAGCCATAACCTTTGCCACCATAGAACAGCAGAAAAACGTTTTGAGCTCAGGAGAGCATCAGTGATGTATACCGAGCCAGGATCTAGTTTAAAAAGAAAACTGAAGTAGTAATTGTCATGAACTGATCCTACTGAACTGTATGGAAGGATGAGTAGGAATTGCTGGGGAGGGAGGAGAAAGGAGATTTGCTTCTTGTAGAGTGACAGGAATTAACACGCATCACACACTGCTGCACATACTCCAGACAGTTACTCCCATTAAATGCTGACTTCAGTTTCTGCTAAAAGTCATTTTCAAGTGCCGGTGCAGTAAACAGGCTCCCATTATATGCAAGTGAAGTTGAAACAGGCCAGAAATGAAGATGGATTTTCCTGCCTTTGCTGCCTCTTTCTTGTGCTACCCTTTCCTGATGGCACCAGGGCTGCGAGGTCGGCATCCCCTTTGCCAGGTGACCCTTGTGATCCAGCTATCTCCATTGAGAACAAGCTAAAGGGTTCAATAACAGAATATTAGAATATACATGCCGCCATATATAACACTGAATTTCCACGTTGTTCCATGCTCTTTTCTTCTTCACTGGCTTGGAGAATTGTAATTTCAGTACGTTGCCAAGTATCTTGTATGACATAAACCATGAAATTCTAGAAGGTGTAACAACTCAAAGTAGAGCTTTTAAAATGCAAATAAATGACAACAATAGAAGTTAAAGCATATTTGATGCTGCTATCATGATTTGAAAAGATAAATGCTAACCTCTTTACTACTATAAATAATAAACTTTGTTTACTTTACAAAGACCTTATGGGGATTGATCACTTTGTATCTTACACAAGTTTGAATATGTGAAGCGCTGTGACCCAATTCCACATATGCTTTCCTTTGGGAGATTCGTCTCCCTAAAATGAATGTGGCAGCTCACAGCATACAGCAAACTGCTTGCTTACCTCTTGGCATGTATAATGTTTTATGTTGCAAAACAAAAGGGATTGCTGGTCTCTGGTATGGTCTCCTGGTATCTTGCCACAGTAATAGCAAAAACCTCAACCATTACTTAACATTTTGGATTTTCAGGTATTGTGGACTAATGAGACAAAAACCAAAGTGTAATATTACTGCCATTTATTTTTAGTAATGTATCTCCATTATCCAGAGTGAGGAGAGACTAGGAAAATCCAAATAATACTGAGAAGGCAGCACAGTGACAGGATACTGGATCTCCCAATGGATTTGGGGCTAGTTTGGGCCCCATTATTTATAGCTGTGTGTCCTTTGTTTCAGTGAACTACCTAGTGGAAAGTTGATTATTTACATTCATCAGGTTGCCTTGGCAAGATTTAAATGATGAGCCCAAGAATGGAGTCATCTCTACTACAGCAAGGTAATAATCTGTGTTCACATCCGGCAAGGGCAACGGAATATTATGGTGTTAAAAGCAGAACAGCAAGATTTTCACTGGAAGATATCTTAATCATCACTCAGAAGTTTAAGAAGGAGAAATAAGTCAAATGCACAGCTATGCTCATTTGAGAGCCTTTCACTTCATGAGCAGTCAGAGACCCACAGTTCCTACCCTATAGTCCCAGAACAGTTTGTACTCACGCTAAGGATTCTTGGGACTATTTACTATCAGCCAAATCGCTATCTTTGTGTGAAGTACACTTAAAAAAAAAAAAGAAAAAAAAAGTGTACACAGAGAGGCATTCATGGAGTTAGTGCAAGAGCACAACCACAAGTAATGCAATGGGCTAGTTCTTGCAAACTGTGACCGTTTGGAGCTCCTAGCTTGGTAACCATAGAAAACAAAACCATTGCAAGATCGTGTTCCAGACAAAGAAGGGCCTTTCTTTCTGTGCTAACTTTTTTCCTTCACTCAAAGCCATTAAGTTAATATTTTAATGGAGTCTGTTTATCTGTCATCTTTAATCCACCCACTACTGGACCTGATGGCTCCAAATTCCCCAAAACTGAAGGACTCTTTGTAAACAGATGCTCTTGCTGCACATTAGTTTGTCTAAGCACACCAATACCATTTTATTGTATAATAAAATAACTATCAGTTGTACAATATCCTTGTTAGATAGGTATTGCAACAATTTGAGCTAGAGGAAATGGCACGCCGTTAATTTAAGTCGTGTCTCAAGATGACACAGCAAAGGGATGACACAGCAAGTAGGTAAGTCATCGCTCACTCCCACTTACCGGTGCTAACCTCCCTCAAACATCCAACTTTCAGTTATACCATGGCAGTAAATAGCTGCTATTTATACCAAACTTGAGCATGGGAAGTGTTGTGAAATATCAGCTGCTGGTTAATATTTAAATTGCTGCTCATTCACACTTCAGGCAAGTTTCGTTGCTACTGTTTGCAAAGAATTTTGAAGCTCAGAATTCAGTGATTCACTTCAAGAATTTTTATAAATAGCAGTATGTTAAAAAACCAAACAAATTATGACAAGGAAATCTTCTGGCTCCCAGGGGAAAGAATTGTTTTTAAAGACAGCAACTGTTTTTTTTACCCATTGAAAGAACAGGTTCTTTCATCTGTCTTGCAAACAAGCTATTCAAGAAGGGAAGTGCTTCCGTGCCGGTTGCCTAAACTTTCCAGAAGTCCCTCAAAAATGTCAGGAAAATGATTCTACATGGGATAATCTGCATTTTGGAATAAGAGAAAAGGTATTACTGCCTTAGCAATGGCACTGTTTAACTAGTGATGGTTTATGTCATACACATAGACATGCCTTCAATTCTGCCACTAATGCAAGCACCAATTTAAACGACCATCCTAATTTTTCCTGATGAATTTTGAGTTCTTTTCTGCAACGTACTCCAGACAGATAGGACACAGATGCCTCTAGCACATACGGAGAGAGAGAAACAACACATTTAAATCCTGCATGTACTCCCAGTATTTCTTCACTGCTTTGAAAAAGAAAGCTTTGTGGCTTTCTACCCACATCCTGCTCCTCACAGAGCCCACTCCCAATTTTCCATGTGTACCTACTAGGCACCTAAACAAAACTGGGGACCTTGCATGGTTAGTACTGCAGCTTTGGACCAATCTGGGTTCCCCCGGTAGCTCCTGGTCATTAAAGCAACGGGCTTCTAGTTAAGTTACAGCTCAAGGTAACGTTGGAATGATGCGGTTGAGCCTTGCAGGGCTAAGAAAATGGAGATCCAGAAGCAGAGCTCTGATGAATATTTTATCATGCTTTATTTTAATCCCGTTGTATTTGAATTTAATGGATTTTTCCCTAAAGGAAGACTTCCTACAATCATGTGGCTCTAGCAATATGTTCAAAGAGAAAAATTCAAAACTTACCTGGCTGTCACCTTTTTTCTAACTTGCTTTGTGTCTCAGCTTCATCAGTTCAACTAAGATATTCTGGTTTTCTTTGTGGTCTGTGCAGTCCCTGTTGAAGAAATCGGATATATTGAAAAGATCTCAATAATCCTCACTGGATTATGAATTACAGAAACACATTTCTCAAATAATTAACCTGAATGCATGCTAGCACCAACAACAAGGTGCTCTATGAATCCACAGACTTCGTTAAAAAGAGAAGAGAAAAAACCCCTAAACCCAGCTGTTCTACAATTACCCACTTTCTTAACAAGGCAAATATCATATTAAAATATCATCCCTAATTCAGTTAATCCTTCCACTAAAGGTAAGCCATGTCGGCTAAGCAGGTATCAGTTCAATTAAAAAAGGGGAAAAAGAAAAGAAAGAGAGGAAACAAGCACACTCCCACTCTAAGAGAGCCCGTGCTCTCAAGCGAGCACATCTGCCTCTCCTGTTCCTGTCCTTAACCCTAAAACCCAGTCGGCTTTCCCCAGGTGAGAGCCCTGTCAGCATCCTGCTCTTTATCACTTGGGCACCTCCACATTCACAGCACAACTCTGTTTCCTCCTCTGGCAACATAACGCACAAATCAAACGGATACACAGGGACAAAGCAGCAAACCCAGGGCAGCTCAGAACCCCTCAGAGAACAGAACAATTCAGCAGTGACTCGACTTCAAACCAGGTCAACAGAGAGGAAAAACGCGTTCCTGCCAAACTGCTGCTCAGCAAACTGTCAGGTGAGTTACCCCTGCTCTGTCCCCGAGTCCCCTAAAGCCAGCAGCAGGAGCTTAGCACCTGGGCTTGGCTTACCTAAGACACATTCAGCTGATCTCCACTCTGCGAGAGCAATTTGGGGGAAATGTGGTCTTGTAAACATCTAATTGGGGGTTGCTGGGCTTTGACATACAGAACTTTCAAGATCAAGAGTTAAAATGAGTTTGTTATACAGTATTTAAAGTTTAAAAATGGAAACAAAGGGTAAAGTTTTCAAATACATTCTGGTGATTTGTGATTGATTTTATTCCTAAGAATAAAAAAATGCTGGTGCCTGCTTAGAAAACCTTCTCTTAGGCATATAAACTCATTGGATTCCCATCAGACTTAAGCTCCCAGGTGATCAGAATCTCTTTAAAAAGTATGACATCGGCTCTAAATCACTGCTGTGCTTTTGAAAAATGAACTATTATTCACACGTTCTACCTTCTGATCACCATCATGAGAAAACATTGAAATGTTTGGGTTATAAATATCAGTACCACAGGCAATGCATCAGAAATCTGATCAATTAAATTATTACTTAAAAATATTCAAGCCATCTCAGCTACTTACAGCTTTGCAGCCTGGCATTAGCAATGTCATTGCTGCCTCTGACCTGCCACATTGCATTATCTTCCTAATTAAGCAGGAATCCAGAATAACAATTTTGACCGTGATAAAAAGACAGCCTTGAATTACAGCCGTTAAACTGACCTACGGCATTTTTATCTGGGCACCCCAGAGGACTTACTAGGAGCAATAGCTTCAATTAAAAATGAAGATTCGCTTATGTAAATTAGCAAAATTGGGAACACCATTTTAGTTAGGTAGGCATTGTATGTATAGAGCAAGAATAGACTCTGAAAATTTAGTTTCATTAAAAGGTATCTGGGTATCCAAACATCTCTAGTTAAAAAATCAACTGAAATACAAAAATAGAAAGCTTCCAATAAACTCTGTAGATTTCTTGCTTTTTTTTGCTTGACTCCAGGTAACCATGATAATTTTTCTCGTGCTCCAGTAACATACTAAATGGATCAAATTCAACACAAATAGTGTTACAAAATGAGGGATGAGCCCAGCTCTGCAGCATCAGCGGTTCAGCGAGGCCTCGTTTGGGTCGAGTGCCGGGTGCTGGGGGCTTTAAAACACTCAGATGTGCTTTTTCACTTGCGTTTACAACAGCCAGAACCGCTCGGGTGCCCTCCTCTGCCTCCTGATTCACGCTGCTGCACCCACAGCCGCTGAGTGTGCGGGGACGAGCGGGGTGGCTCTTCCCTCACGCCGGGAGAAGCCTCACTCGCTCTGTCACAAACAATAACATCAGAAGCCCATCTGGAAGAGGGACGCACGACTCCCACGCACTTGGCCGGTTCAGCCAGCCCAGGAGCCAGCAGGAGCTTTTTGCTGCTCGCATTTCCCACGTTTGGGAAGTCAGAGCGTGGTCTGCTCCGTGCTGCGCTGCCCACGAGGGAAAAACCCGCCCCGCCTTCCTGAATATTGCAAACCCACAACCAGGCTTCTCCAGCACTGGGCACGCAGCGCCTGAGATCTAAGGGATCCGGATAAAATAGATCACATTTAGGCGTTTGAATGATTTGTAGTGAATTTCCCATCAACCACGTATTTAAAGTCGTTCCAGCTCCCCCCTGGGGAAGCCCACAGCTCTTCACCAGGGAAACAATCCGGGAGCTGCTTTGAGCGTTCCTCGATGTTGAACATCAATTTTGAAAACCTCCCTGTCTCTGAAGGAGCCATGGCCTCCAAACAGGAGTATTTTGACATGAAAAATTATCCTTTTTTTGTTTCCGTTCTCTGAATGCGACCCTTTGCGACCCTTTCCTTGAAGGAGCTGTCAGCAGCCCTTTGGAAGCAAACAGCGTTTTCCCCGCACGCTGACCGGCAGCCAGAGCGATGAATTCCCCTCCTGTCTCCAGCGGCTCACCACGGCGTTTGCCCCTTTGTGGCTTGCTGTCGGTGCGCTGTGCTAGCATAAAGGATGCGATTACAGAGAAAGGACAAGATCTCATTTAAAATAGAAGATGAGACATGGTGTTTGTTGTTCCACACCCTTGAAAAATATCAGCTTCACCTTCACCAGCGATTAGTTAAAATAAATCATACATGAACCAGGCTGATTTCCTTCAGGAGTGATACTGAGAATTTGCAGGAGAAGCTGGGAGGGAATATTTTGGAATGTGCAGCGTCAGAAATACAGCTGAAAATTGCAATCCATGCGTTCCAAGACAAAATGCAGAGAACTGAAAAAAAAAAACCCCGAAATTTCTTCTCCCCTCAGCTGTATTAAAATGTATGGATTTGCTGAACTTAGCCGTTAGAATTCTAAAGGACAAAATTCAGCATTCTCTAGCAGAAGAGTGTACCCTGACTATTTTTCTTTTCAGAAATCTTATCTGTAGAAATTTGGCTTTGTAAGACCGACCTGCTTCATACATAGCTCCAAAGTTTAAACAAATTCATTCTCCATTTTGACACAACATTATTTAGCGTTGCCAGGAAAAAAAAAAATCATGCTTCAAACGCTTCTGTCTTTGAAAGGATTAGAGCTCAGCTTTATGGTCAAAGGCCTTATTAGCACGGTTCTTACAGATCAAATGACCATTTTTTGTGGAATTCGTGTTAGTTATTTAAATTATAGCAGATGGTAATTTTTTCAGCAAAGAAAATGTTCTAGTGCGTTGCTTTAGGACGAGATAAATAAGGTTGATCTTCAGCTGCTTACAGATGAGGATCTGTTAAGGTTGCAGGCCTCAAATGCAGATTTCTTGTCAACCTTAATTAGCTTCTGCGAACCTTCCATCATGTATTTATTTAAAATTAACCAACACGAAGAAAAGCAGTTTTGCCAACTTTCTGTTGTTCCCACTCATGCAAAAAGACGGCAAAGTGACTCTGCAACGCCGTGAAACCTGCGCCGGTGAGAAACGAACGCCGAGCCCCGGAATTACCGAATGACTCGGAAGGACCTGACGGAGGCTGAGATGAAAGGAACAAGTGATTCCTTGTACAGAAAGCAAAGTGGGAATGGGCCAGGCATGATGTCAATGAAAACCTGGGATACTTTTTGAAAGAGAAAAGCACCTGTAGGGTAGATATGCTGAGAAATCTCTGCAGTTATTTCACTGGAGATATTTCATTCACAGTACCCCAGGGGTGTTGCCGCTGCTGTTTGAGAACTACGCTCACACTTTGATGGGAGTGTGCGCCGACTGTAATAAAAGCCAAGGATGAATTTTGAAAGATATTGGCACTACAGAAATGACCAATTTCGTTAGTTATGCAAACTCGTGAGGCAAATTTTACAAATCCTTATGCTTCACATCTGAGCACTGCTCAGAAATGCTCGCTCTGTAGTTACTTCTTACAAAGCAGGAGGGCAGCACCTTTGTTATTTTTAAATAACAGAATAGTTTGTACTCTTCCTTATCCTTCCCAACAAAAGACCATTGAGGAATGGGTCATATTCTGGAATCACATACTGGTGTAGAAGCTAATAATTTGGGAAGAGATTATCTTTGTGAACCTCTGTTCAGGATTGGATGTATAGAATATAAAGTTTAATTACAAAATTAACCAGATTTCAGATCACTGATTTGTCATTCAATAAAGAACTCAACATCAAAACTACCTGCTACCTCTTGGAAAGGAAGATGCAATTGTTTTAGGACATTTTACAGAAAAAAATCAAGGTCATCACATATACCTTCTCCATCACTGAGAATACTAGTTGTGTAAATAAACAACAGATAATACATATAATTACAATATTATTATTACAACAATATTTAATATTATATCAATACATCATAATAAATTAATATAATAATATAACAATATATTATAATTAATAAAATATAAGTATATAATTATTATAATATTATTAAATAATAACAATAACACATAATAACATGAGATGCAATTACTAAGGCTACCTAGAAAAAAATAGGTAACATGGAGGTAATTTAATTCCAATAGCATTCAAATAAATGTGGGTATGTATCATCTAACATATGCTATAAGTTACCATTTAAAATCCTAGCCTATTCTACCTTCTTCTCTAAAAAGAAGGAAAAGCAGATTTTTTGTTTTTCTGGTATGGAAGTCCCCAGTCATTGCAGCTGCACAATAATGAGATCAAAGTCAGAAAGTGCTGCAGTCACTTTAGTTGCTTATCATATAAAACAGGCAATTCTTCACTGTCAGCCTAATTTCAGGGCTATTTTATAATCTTCTGTCATATGAGGAAGGTGCATGTTTTTGTTCATCTGTAAATCTGCAAAGAGAAGAAGAGGATATTCCTCACACTCCTGGATATTACACCCCCTGGACAACCTCATGAGTCATTCTGAAGAGTCTTCAGTCCTCGGTTCTTTTAACCAACCAATACCCGAGATTAGCCTTAGAAATGAAACAGTGAAGATACTCTTTGGGTATAAACACACATCTTACAATTATGATGAGAGTCTTTTCTACACACACATTAATTCAGAATCCTGCAGCTGTTTCTCTAATAGCTCTGTGCCTCGCTCGGACTCTCAAAATAGTCTGAAATAGTACTTGAGTGAGGACTTTTGCCTTTTGTATAAGGCTTATCCTTTGCTTATCAGCTAAAGGAATAATAGACAGCATGATAGTATTAGATACATACTGTTGCCACAAACATTTACTTATGCTTGACCTTAATCTGAAGATATGTGATCTGGGCATAGTTATTTCCGTGAATATATTGGGCATTTGCAAATAGACACACAATCGGCCGTGTCTAATTATGTCCAACGTGTATGAGAAACAAACAGCCAGCCATGGGAGGTGGGCGGGGAGACCCACAAGAGATCCTACAGGCTGGTCCTACAGCCTGTGATTGTAAAATAAACCTGCATTCATCATTCTGTCTAAAAAGTTATTATCTGGGGAAGGGAAACTGCTCTGGCTGGATAGCATACAACAGGCAGAAGAATTAAAGCCCAGAGAAGAGTCGGTCTTACCTGCAGTGGGCATTGGAGGCAAAGAAAAGAGCCTCAGCTGGCCACAGGCTGTACAGCTTGCTTTGAAGTTGTAAACAATAGACTTCTACAAAGATAATTCGTGCTATAAATGAAGGCTTTTAGAAGACTTCAGTACAGTGTTTATTAATCTTTCCTTGCTAATATCTAGCCAATCAACCCATAAAATATTGGGGAGATTTACTTGTTTTAGCCAGGATGTCTATGGAACACAAACCCCCTCCTGTCACCACCTCTGACTAGAAAGGTAAACCCTTGAGAAGGAATGCACCTGGCTGAATACAGTTTAACCAAGGAGCTGGGCTGCTGGTGGCTATTCAAGAATATCTAAAGAGGAGAATTTCTGAAGTGTCTATAAAATTTAATTTGCTAACAAAAAAAAAAAAAAAGAGACCACCACAAGCAAAAATAAATGGAGATTTATCAAAGAAATAGTTAAAAATTATTCTTTCAGTGCTTATAGTACTGGAATTTGGAGATTCAGCACCAAGGCTGAAGGGTTCACCTTTCGAGTCCCGGAACAGAGCCCTGAGGCCCGTGGGCTGTGCTGACCCTGCCTTCACCACCCGGCTGAGGGAGCTGCCAGCGCAGCGATGTGCAGAGCAAAGAAAGAGCCAACGGTAGAGGTCAGCCACGAACTGCAGACTGCCCCTCCAGATTTCTCTGCTGAACAGTTCATACTGTTTACTGTACACCCAGAAAGATCTGGGGCACCTGTGCCAAACCAGCAGTGGATAGCAGGAGCAGGAGGAAAGGAAAGAGTTTACTTCCCAATATGAGACAAGGCAAAAATCCAGGTACTAGGAGCACCGCCATGGGAGGGCTGAACTGCAAATGGATAATAACATTCGGTTTCTCTGTGAATAATACAGAGCTCCCCTAGCAACTTGTTCTTGTCTGCTAGCTGGTCCAAAAAGGTCAAGATCTCACAGAAAACAAAACAAAAGAAAACAAACCACAAAATAAAAAAGAGAAATAATAAATTCAGTATAGAGGGACTATTAAAAAAAATACCCGAGAACTTTTTGACCGTGTATGCCTCTACATCAGCTGCGTCTTGGCTTTTGGAGAGTTACCATTCCCACTTGCTAGTTTCCACTAGCCCTTGGTGAAGTTGTTCGGCATGTTGGCTTGTTTGAAAAGGGGAAAGTTTTGGTCCTTCAGCTGGAACACGAAGCACCAATGTTCTGGGCTACTGGGGCTGCCCCCAGTTCCATCTGGTGCTCAACATTTTTAAATATTTAAACAGTGGTTACATAAATTAAGTCAACACTTTAGCCAAAACAGATTACCTGGATTTCTAAAGCTGAGAATTAACATGGACTAGTAAACTGCTGTTCGCTGGGTTATTTGAAAAACAAGCATTTAGTTACCCCTCGCAAATGAGGACACTCTTCAATACCATTCTCCCTTCGATGCAGCTGCCTAGGACATTCATTTAATGCAGCAACTGGATTTGAAGGGCAGGCATTTGGACTGAAAGAAGTAACCCATGCATGGTCTCAAAAATGTGTTTGAAGTTGCAAATGGGAACCAGACAATCAACAAAACATACTGAATTTTGTAGGCTCGCTTTCCAGTTGTGGTGCATTATACCTCCACCAGGCAGGAGTTCAGGCATCATTTTACCCAGCCGTGTGTTTGTCGAGCACTAAACACAATGCCCCTCAGCCAGAGTTGTTTTTCCCATATCTAGAGAAAACATATAGCACCTGAGCCCCCATCCCTGCTTCTCTGCTGGGGATTTAACAGCCATGTGTGCAACACCATTCTGCCCATCTCCATCCTTCCCAAAATGTGACTGAAGCCAAATTCCTGGTTAATTCCAGTGGGGCCTGACCGAGCCCCGGACCCCCACCCTGGCTGCCCTCCCTGCCCGCTCCAGGCAGCGGCTATCCTGCCCGGGGCACTCTGCTGCCCTTTGGGCCGTTTCCTGCCGGTCACAGCAGCTGTCCCTGATGGCAAAGGGCAATGACCCAGCGCTGGGGCCGGGAGCCGGGAGGGCAGCTCCGCGGCGCTCGGGGACCCGCTGCCCTTTGGCTTTTCGGCTGTCGGGGGCAGGCAGTCTCCCCCGCGGCACCCGGGCGGGCGGACAGGGCCACCCCGCACCCCGCCGGAGCCCGGGCTGCTGCGGCAGGGCGGCAGCCGGCAGGGGCGGGCAGGGCTGCGGGTGCGGGGGGGTGCGGCTGCCCAGCGGGGCGGGGAGGGGGCTGCCCCCGCTCCCGCCTCTATAACGCCGGGGNCTCGGGGCTGTCGGCGGGAGCCGCGGCCGCTGCTGTCACCCCCCGCGGTCGCGGCGGTCCTCGGGGATGGGCCTGCTGGCGCTCTGGCTGCTGGCGGCGGGGCTCGTGCGCGGTGAGTGAGCGCGGCTCGGCGGCGGGCGGGGGGCAGCGGTCCCCGGGCTCTCCCGTTCTCTCTCCCCGGGCTCTCCCGTTCTCCCCGGGCTCGCCCCACGCCCTGCCGCTGCGGCGGGGGGCTGCCGGCGTCCCGGTCCCGCTGGGGGTGGTCCGCGCGGGGAGCTGCGGGGCTGGGAGGCTGCAGACGGACAGAGCGGTGGGGATCGGGGAGCGAACTCTGCCGAGGCGCTTGAATTGTAGCTGCTTCAGGGCAGAGACTGTGGCTCTTTGTGAGGGGAGTTCAGGGATAGAAAATAAGAGGAAAGTCCATCTGGAGCGGGGACAGGGAGGGCTTGCATCCAGAGGTCCCCTGACCCAGATTTCCTTTCCTTCCGAAACTGCCTCTGTCCCTGGTCTACTCTGCTCCATCCATGTGGACGTGCTCCCTCTCCCTCCATAGAAAAATGACAGAATAAAGACAGACCCTCCCTGGATTTGAGATGAAAAAGGACAGAAATCCTTGAATATTATCACATATGTTAATGTAGTGCCTGTCATCTCTGCCGGGAAGCCCATAGCCCCGCTTTATTTGTAGCTACATGAACAGAGGACAAAGCAGAGAGTACTTGCCCCAAAGAGTTCTCAATCTGAAGCGGTCTGAGAGCAGGATTCAGTCTCACCTGTGGCCATTTTTCTGCCATTGTCTTGCTGATGCCCTCTGCTGTATCTGTGTTCTGCTTTTCTGGTTATAGCTGTGCCAGGACAGGTGTCAAAATACAGGCAGAGTATTTCCTCTTCATCACTTCTTTCTGCCGGCCCAAAGGATGCATAAGTTGACAAGGCACCATTAGTATTTAGAATTCATCACTCCTGGCCAGCAAGAAATGATCAAAGAGGGCATCCCCCTTACAGGCTGGGATGAAAAGAAAGAGCGATATGCTTGTGATAAGGTTTTGCTGCAGTACCCAATAAACTACATGAATTACAGTGGTGTTTTTCTAGAAATGCAGCAGGTAGAATAATAGATACAGAATATCAGATCACAGGAATATGAATATGTCCTAGCTTTATTTTCTGATGTAAAATCCTAATTATTTATCTATTTATTCCTGTGCCGGAAGAGTCCCTGCAAGGAGAGTTCCAAAGGAAGCTTTATAAGGAGCTGCTGAAAAATTACAACCCTCTGGAGCGACCGGTTGCAAATGATTCCCAGCCGCTCACGGTCTATTTCACTCTCAGCCTCATGCAGATCATGGATGTGGTGAGTCTATAACCTTCTAGGAAACTATTTATTTAAAAGGATGGAGTTTTTGTTCCCAGAATGGAGATTTGTGATAGCAAAGGAAAATTGCAAGATACTGGAAAGCACAAATATTCAAGACACAGTACCAACTTTTGACTGCCTTTTTAAAGAAGTGAACTTTACTTTTAAGTTTGCCTCTTTCTTAGATCTGCTGTCAATAATTCCCAAACTTCTTATCAGTATGAAATATTTAAAGTGAAGCTCAAACTGCATACTTCGCCCTTTGAATCCTTAATGGTGCTTAGAACCAACAAGAAGTGTAGCCTGGGGGGGAATATGCAAACCCAACGCTCTTGATTTCTGATGGCCACTGAAGAACTTCTTATTTTTGGAGATGGGGGGCAGGGAACGGAGAGGAAGGGATTGTCCTGGCCAAAATCGAAGTTATATTATTTATCTTATTTAGGCAAGGTTGCTGCATTCTACATGGTTAAATTTGAGCTGCTCTATTTGCAGCGCCAGTTGTTCAGTGTATCAATAGATACTCCTGTGCAGTGCTTGGCAGGCTTGTAAAATGCACTGGAGGATCTTTTGGGTTCAAATATGAGTAACTTCAGCTTCACTCTGTCACAGCAGCACAGAGATCAAACCCTACATAGAAATGGGTTTACAGTGTACATTTTTGCTGAATTCAACTAGCTGTGGCCACTAATGAAGTTAATTACTTAAAACTGGTAGTTAACCTCAAAATGCCATTATCTTTCCATCAGATGCTTAAAGTTCAAGGCAAAACAAAATAAAAAAAAAAATAGACCTAAGGTGAAACCTAGGATGTGTATTTCCAGTGTGAAATTTACTATTTGCTAAAGTGAGAGCAGGCAATCAGAATCATAGAACCATGAAGGTTGGAAAAGACCTCAAGGATCATCAAGTCCAACTGTCATCCCAACACCACCCAACCCACTGACCCATGTCCCGAAGCATCACATCTAGGTAGTAAGCTGTTTCCGTGTCAGTGCCACTGAAGCCAACAGGTACAATATGTCAGTTCTACCCTTGTCTACAACAGCTGAGTTTTAATATAAGTGATAGCAATGAGCAGGACAGAAGCTATATGGAGTCGTACATTCTTTGAACGGCAGTGAGGGAAGGATGTGTGTTCCAGAGGGAAACAGTTTCCAGAGGTGCTGGCAGATGGAGCGTGGTGCAGACTGGCTGCGCTGCCCAGGCACCACGGAGCTAGGAGAGGACAGCCAGGCGTTGGACCAAAACTTTGATGTGAGATCAAAGCTTGGGCTGATCTAACAGATGACGCTAACATCCCACTAACTGTACGTGGGCATGCTTTTGTTATTAATGATGTTTATTATGGGTGGGCTTAGAGATTTTGATAAAAGGGGATCTCCTCACGCTGAGCACTCTGCAGACACAAGATTGCTTCAGGATGTGTCAAGGTGAGAAAGAAAGAAGCATTCGAAGGGCAGTGGGAGTCATGAGGACAAGGCAGGTCAGGGGAAGGTAAGAGAAGGAAGCTGAAGTGAAGGGAATGAAGGACAGCAGGGGACAGATAGTGCTTCAAAGGCCTGGATGCCTGGAGGTCCCTATCTGGGCCACAGCTGCAGCTACTCTCGCTGGCTCAACCCTTCATGGGTCTCTTGCCATATAGGACAGGGAATGTGGAGGACAGGGCAGAAATAACGACCCAGTTCTCTTGGCCCCATGTCATCGGTGTGGTGGAGCTTTGGTCTAGCTCCGCTTTCCAGTGCATCAGCCCCCTTAGTGGCATCTGCAGCAGCTCCTATGAGCTGGAGTCTCCGGTTGTAGCTGTACATTCTGGTCTTAGTCGCATTTTTATCCTTGATAGCTATAGCCCCACATGTTCAGGAAAGCTTAAGCCAGTCTGTTCAAGGCCTGTTCAAACTGAGCACCTGAACAAAACTTTACATTTTGATGTATCTCTGTGGAACTTAACCCAGTACATGGTCCTTCAACTGAATCTTAACCCAGGCTTCAATAAAACCCCTTCCCAACCATGGACTTGGTTTACAAAGCCTCCTTCTGTAGCTCCCTTTTGGGACATGACCTCCTGCTGCATACGTGCCTTCTCGCAGCTCCTAGAGCAACTTCTGCTTTGGTACAGGACAAAGGATTTTTGTACAACGGTGTGTTCAGGAACCTTTTCTCTAGTGCTTGCTTTACTTCGATAACCAGGATAAAACCCCTGATGCTGTGGGGATTTGATGGTTGGTGGGTTTGTTACTGTTAGCACTACACTACATTTCATTCAGGATTATTTCGGAACAGGAGAGCTCAAAAAAGCCCTTTGATTCAAAATAAAGCAGGGCTGTGAACAGACCAGTTTTTCTCCTTGTCTTTCAGAAATTTCACCTCTGGTGTCATTCTATGTAGACACATTTGGCCTGCATATGTTAAGCTAACCTGGTTTTAAGTATTAACCACCCTGGGAAAGGTTTGTTGTATGGCTGAACCCTCCTCGTGATGCTGCAGCTTACAGAAGCCTTCTTTACGTCATCAAAAACGTTTCCTGAAAAGAATATAGCTGAATAACTGAGACTTTTTTCCTGCTTGCCATCTAAAGGTTTCCTTTGCATTTCTATCAGCTCATAGTGGGGCTCCCCCTTCCCCACACTCCTGACGTGGCTTTAACCATGTCCTTGCCTAGTGTATGAACACGGCTGTTGGAGACACAAATGGCAAAAGGCCAGCAGGCAGTCACCTTCACAGAGCTAATTTCTTCCAGAGTTGTCAAATTTAATTAAAAACCATACAAATTGAAGGGCAAATATCCACAGATCACTAGCCAGTCTGGGTATAGCCAGTGACTGGCAGTCTTGGCTAATATGATTCAAAAGGGAGTTTTTGATTCTGTATACCTTTCAAAAAAATCCTTTCATGATCAGTAAGAAGCCATAGTTTTCGTACTGGCAGTTACAGCTCATTCTGCTCGCTGTAAAACTGACTGCATTTCCTTCTCAGAGATCTGGGACTGACAGCAAAAGAAAGAAGCCAACCATGAAGTAAATTAAGCTTCACACTATAAAACAAATGAGTTTTCCTCCTTGTCAACAAGAAGGAAATGCTGGTGGGAATGGCAGCTATTTGCAATAACAATTACTGGCTTAACAAGCTAGAAACAAAACATGTCACCATCGTACTTTCCTGGGGTTCATATATTCCCTTTAATGGCTTCTCAGCTGATACAAGCTGTACTGGGAGTTAGACCTATTCAGAGCAGATCTGTCAAACCCCTGCCAGAACAGGCTGAGCCAGGCTGGATCCTGGCGGCTGCTAGTCCTTACTTGAAGTCTGTTCCATTCCACTCTGACTTTGCTGATAGGAAAGAGGAGAGAGTATATTAAACCTTTTCCAAATACAGTGGATGCTTCCTACCTTACATTTTTAGTTCAACCCTCTCCTAAAACTAGCAATTATTTCTATCCTATGCTTGCAGATAGGTTTTTTCTCTTTATTGGCATTGCATATTAATATACATGCTGGTATCAGGACTACGTAACGAGGGACCTGTAAGTGCCGGTTGCCCCAACTTAGTTTAGTCCACTAGAAAACAGAGTTAGTGAATTGTCTAATGAGAATGCAAGCTGGCCTAGTAAATTATACAAAGTGTTGCTAAATGGGGAGGGAAAACAGTGGTAGCATGAGAAAAATGCAGTTTGGGGACACGTGAATGAAGAGGAGAGCTAGGAAACTGGGGGACTGCTCAGAGGAGAAGCAATGCATGGCAGACCTGAGAGACAGCAAAGGAGTTTGGAAGAAAGGTGGAATTTAGGTGGAAGAGGATGGGGGGTGAAATGGAAAGAAAGAGGTTTGAAAGGAGTGGACTTAAAGAAAGCTTCTGTGTCAAGTTAATAAGAACTTTCAAGAGCGAGATCCTAGGTATCTTTCTGTTTGCTCTATTCCTATATTTCTTAATAGAAAAATCACTGCTCTTAAACCTTTGCAAACAATCTTGCAATTAAATCATACTGGAGTGAGAACGAAGCGGAGCCAGCCAACTGGCCACAAGTACTCTTCAAGGACGTTTGAGTTGCTATAATATAAGAAGATGGAATAAGAGTCTTCTTTTGCTTTTTATAAGTATTTGTTTCAATTTTCTTGAAATGAGAAATGCCAAACAATTTGATTAAAGAAATGAAAGAAACCTATTTCCTTTCTGATTTGCTGAAATCTTGTTTCAAAACTCCTTGCAGGAAAGCAATGTATATTGAATGAATAGCCTGATAAGAAACATATCTCTGGATCTGAATCAGAAAATGTTTGGAAATATCTGATTTAAGGTAACTAAACAGAATTTAAGTACAGGAGGAAAATCTCAACAGACAAATACTAAGGGCATCCCTTAGTGGCAGGAAAGGAAGAACGGCTGGTTGGTCAAGGTCATAGCTTCAGTAAAATGTCCAAAAAATACAGAAGATGATGTAGAGAAGCTGCTTATTCTTCTCTACATCTCACGTCATGGAACCCCACTACCTGCACAAAAAGCTAGTCTTTGACCTCTGCCTGTCTAGTATTTCAGGGTTGGCATGGAGGATGGACCTAACTTAGGAAAAATTTCCAGCATATGCATTTTTGAGAAACAGAGTCTTGAAATATGCTGATATGGTATAATTTACACATTGATAAAATTACAGCCACCATTTTTTTTAAACACTATGTGGAGACTAGCCCTTGTACATTCTTGCTGTCTCTTGTAACATCCATCCCAATAACAGCATCAGAGGAGAATATTCAGCCGCTACCTTTTGCTTTAGAGCAAACAGGAGGAGCACACCCAGCAGCAGCACTGTTCCTGCTCTGCTGCCTCTCCTGCAGAACAGGGAATGGCAGAGAAAACCAAGTGTCGTGATCACGAGGTATTAATTTTGTGCCTAGCCTGACATTTTTACAACAAACATATTTGTATCTGCTGTAAGTTAAGACAATTAAGAGAAATGTATCTGAGGGAATTCCATCCCCCTAAGTCAGAAGATGAAACCTTAGAAATTAATGCAAAACGATCCTACGTTTACACTGAAAATTACTGCTTGGAGACAGAGACGTAAAGAACTGGAATACGTTGAGATATACAGTGATCGTTCAAACTCAATTTTTACTGCTATCTAAACAAGTAGAAGAATTCTACAGTCTTATTTTAGTTTGGAAGGGGCCTCCGGAGGTCATCTAGTCCACCCTCCTGCTCCAAATGTGCCTAAATAGGTCATGTTACCCTTCCACCAAGAGATTCCACAACCTCCCTGGGCAACCTGTTTCAGTGTCCAACTATCACCAGGGTAGACTTGTTTTCCTAACATCGAAGCAGAACTCCCCATGTTCCAAATGGGGAACAACACTAAAAAACACCTCTAGGAAAATGAGGTGCCTTTCCTTCAACAAAATTGGGTGCTCAGCGTAAAGATGCTTTTGGTGACGTATACCAGATTTCTTGACTATTTGCAGCAAGGTCATGTGTTTTGGCTTTACTAAAGCCTTTTTGCATAACATTCTTAGCAAAAAAACTAGACAATAAGGCCTTGGTAAACCCACACAGCAGAACTGGTTAGAAAATCCTAGTGGAGTTGTCAATAATTCATTGTCAAAATGGTGAGATTTCATTACGTTGTGAGATTCTCCAGGCACCTATCCTGAGTCAGTGTTTCCATTTCGTTTCACCTGGCAGATAGACTAACTCATATTTTTATTAGATTTGCAGATGATGTAATTTTGAGAGGGGCTCAGAGAATACTGAGGGCAAAACTAGAATTTAACATTGTCTTTTTGCAAAGGTAGAGTAAAAGGACTTGTTTGACCTAATTTGATGCATGTTTTTTTCAAAGCTTAAATTATGTGAAAATTTGGGTACTATATTTTAAGAAATATTTGGATGCACTGGAAATAATCCATCCATTGGAGGCTTTGGTTGGATTGAATGAGTTTAATCTGATGCCTAGGTGCCTTCTTAACTGGAACCAACAACAGGTCAGTACTGCCTCTGTATGGGGGCAGATGTTTGTTTTATTTTTATAATTACATCAACTGTAACTGTAGTCACCATCCAGACTCTTCCTGTGCTAGATGATATGTAAACACAGCTGAAAAGATCATCTTGGTTCCAAAACATTTACAAACTAATTATATTTTGACAGACTAGATTCTTTTAACATCAGAATCGTTCATATCATAGTAACTGTTGAAGCGTACAAGACAGTTAAATAAAACTTTAGCATGAAAATGTTAAAGTTAAGACTAGAAGAACTGGGATCATACCAATGGCTTCCTGATATTAATTTTTGTTAATATGTCTGCTTAGATTTTTCTAAGGAATTTCAGCAATTTTACTCCGCAACTGTTGAAAACGTTGCTGTGCTCTGGGGCTTTCTGGTTTGAATCTAGAATGTATTTCCACTTCCTATGTGGAACTTCAGCCACCAGTTCGTGTCCTAAGCTGATCTCTGCACTCTGCTGCTGAAAGAGATGATCTCACCAACTTCTGGCCTCACGTTCCTGCCCCTTTGGCTTGCGCCCGTGCCTCTGGGACTGAGCAGTTACCTCGATCCATTTTTTGAGTACTGATTTTTCTAGAGAACCTGTACTTAGTTTGGATTTAGATTAGCTTAAACTACTCACAAACCTCTGCCTGTGGTTCTTCTTCACTTACAATCTGTCCTATACTTAGCAAAAAACCCAAGCTAGTTCCACCTCTATCTGAGCCATGTTGCTAAACTTGGGAAAATTAGCTTGTGGCTTCTGTAGCAAGACTTATGGTGCCAAGCATTTTGGGGGGTATGAATGTGTCCATTTTGGTCAACTCTGATGATAAGTTTTTGGTTGATTTTTTTTTTTTTTTTTACTAGCAGAACAATCAACATTTAATAATTTATTTAAGAAAGCTGAATTTAGTTATTTATCTACGTGAATATTCAAGTCTTTGTTTGTGTTGCATAGCACCATTTAGTCGGAATCTTTCATGGTTCCTCCAGACATTTACAAGCTAATGAAATTATTTACTACACAGCAGTTTTCACTTATTTTTCAGTTCTCCTGTTTCTTTTTTTAATTTGTAGTTAGGGAAAAGTGCTGAATAGTTGTTTGTATGTAGTGAGCAGCAGCAGAATCCCAGGTGAAATCCTGTTCCTTTCGGCTGTTCAGCTCACTTGTGCAGACCAAAGGGAATATGAAAGCATGCAAACTTTTTTATGTTTATCTGAACTCAGTCAAAGTTTGCTCATCCTACATTGTCCTTGGTTACTTGTATGATTTAGATTTATATATTCAAGGGCTTTTGTCCTTGTTTCATGTTACGCAGTGCAAGCGATACAGTTGACTTCAATGACTTACCTCCAGTGCTCAGCAAAGCCTCTGCTTGAGAATTTGCAATTCTGGATTTACAGTCAAACACCCTGCACCCACCGGGCAAGATAGTAACGGGAGATATCTTGAAATTTTAAAAAGAAAATTATTCTGTCATTCAAAGGAGCAGAATAGCTTCTCTAAAGAAACAGACTATAAAAAAAAAACTCCCTTGGAAAAAAAACCAAGAACAAAACAAAACCAAAATCTGCAATAAAAAAAAAAAAAACCAAAACCAAACAAATGAAAACCAAACAACAAACCAAAAAACCCAGCCAAAAAAAGCCCCAAAAGAAATTTAAATCTGGAAAGATGAATAAAACAGCCCAATCAAGGGGCGCATTGAGAAATGGTGCTAAAGAAGTTCCTAAGCTGTTTGTCAAACTTCCGAAGCCTCTTTGCAAACAATGGTTGTGGCATAAGCAATGGTTGTGGCATTAACAATGTTTAATTTTTAGCATTCATTTATGTACATTAGAGAACGTCTCTCCATGCCTTATTTTCCTCTTGCTGCTGGATCTTTATGCCCTCCCTGCTAAAGGGAGAAGCTGTTTTCCCTTTCATCCTGCAGCCATTTCCATTCTACCATGATTTATTCCTGAGAGTTTAGAAGCTGGAACAATGCTGGGATACGCTTCCCTGTATTTTCAGTTAGTTTTAATACCTATGAAACTAACTGCATGATAACAGAAAATCAGAGTATTCTGCTTCCCCATGAAATATGAAGAACAGATCTTCTCAAATAACAGTCTAAAATATTCTGGTACTCCATCTATTCAAACAAGCAGCCAACACCTACTCCCTGCCCTACTCTGCTGAGATGCTGATACACAAAGAGAAACTGCAGCCTTATTTCTGTGGTATTTGTCCATTTATCCTGTGCTTCTAAATATCTTCTGGCTTTTTTGACTATTTTTTCCCTCAGCATCTTTCTTTTACCTAGTCTTCTCAAACAGTATTGGATCTGGAAAGATATTTTAAACACAACTTATATTCTGTAGGATGGAATGGGAAGCAATGAATTTAAACCAATTTCAGGCAGTTTGCAGGAAGGAAAAAAGGGCTGACTGAAGGCTATAAAAACCTCCTTGTATAGTTAACAAGGTTCTGGTTCCACAGGAGAGGTCTTTGGAATTGTAATACAAATCACTTGGGGTTTTTCTGTTTGCTTGGTTTTTAATATGAGTAAAGCAAAGCAGTTTCTCTAACGTTTTTCTCATCTTTTGGGACATAAGTAATCAGCATGAGATCAGATATTACTTAATTTCTTTGTTTTCTGACTGCATTGGTATGGATGCCCCATTAACTTAAAAAGTGAGGAGACATCTACTGGCATGCCACTCGTGATGAAAAAGGTTTGCATCCTTGCTGTGAAAAGTGTGATTAAGGTCCTAGGAAACAGATGCTGTTGTGACGGATTGCTGTAGAGTACACGGAGCAGAACACAAAGCTTTCACATTTTACACGGGACCTCTTTCTAGAACAGCGGAATTTGCAAAGTCGTATCTAGTAATTATTACTAGTCCTCAGTCATCAGCTAATAAAACAAAATTATAGCACAAGACATATTTTCTGGGAGTCAGGTGTGGCTAACTGATACTTGTTCTTATACAAAGCTTTTAATTCGCAGAAGCTTGGGGGCTGAAATGAATATACTCCCTGTACAGAACTGTTGCTTTTTTTTTTTTTTTTTAAAGACTATCTGCACTTAAAATGCCAGTATTTCCGTCATCTTCAAGGGCTAAACAATACATCATGTCACTACTTAATACACACATTCATTCAGCTTCTTTTCTGGGAAGGCTTCTGGAAGTGCTGTGGGAAGATGCCATGGGCTGGATGGGTTATCGGGGGAAGAGCAGCCCATAACGAACCATCACGGCCTCTGCTCCGCGCCCGTAGTTACCTGTGGGGGTCCGCCAGTTGGCAGGAGAGCTGCTGCAGCCATCTCAGGGATGATGGCAAGGGAAGCCAGCAAATGCTGCTAAAGCAATGCACCCAACCTCTGACACCATCCTTGGCACCTAACCTCTGACAGCATCCTTGGTGTCACCAGAGGAGCGTGGGGGCCGGAGGAGGTGACCAGTCCTGGTTCAACACTTTTGACTGGTGGTCCTGGTGGGCTGTGGCTCTGGAACCATCCCGCAGGTGGTATTATGTTGCTGTTCCGTTTCATTTGAGGGCTGTGTTCTCAGACCTGTGCAGATACAGTGCCTGCTTTTTCTCTCAGAAAAGCACACACTAGAAAAAGTTTGCAGTCATTTTCAAATCTAATAGTGCTGACAGCAGCTGGACAAAGTATTGCCAATGGACTGCAAGCAAGCACTTCTCTATCTATGAACAGCATATTAACACAAACACATTCAAATGTTAATTACTTCAAATTTGAATGATACAGATGTGAATTCTTCAGTTTCTCCTGAATTCTTCACAATGGTTGCCTGAATAGACCACTAAACAATCCAACTGTTCCCGATCTAGAGAGATCTCTGAGTTACAAAAAAGAAAAAAAAAATAGAATTTTAATTCCTTAAATAATTTATTTTTAATGTGTTAACTAATTTATTTTGAATTTTTAATTTATTCAAAATTAGAAGAATTCTTTTTCCGGAAATAACCAGAAGAAGCCTGAAGTAAACTTATATTTGGATTTAACCTTCACTTATGCTTGCACGTTCATGCCTGTTATCTGAAACTAGAATTTAATTTGTAAACAGGCGAGGCTGTTAACATCGGTTTCAACCACAGCTAACTGGGAAGTGCTAAGAGCATGGCATGAAGCCATGTTGCTGCTCATTGGCAGCAACATAAGAATATGATATTTATCCAGTTCCTCTCTCCCAAATCCCCTGGTAGTGATGTGAAGCCGTATTTGCATGGACTATAATCACACCTCCATATCGCTTCTGTGATCCTCATAACACCGTTGCCATGTGCAGAGCTGGTGCAGCCATGCACATGTTTCATTATACAGCACCACGACTTTGGACTTTTCTTGGCTGGTTTTCTGTGTCCAGCTGTGAGTATTAACATATTTCTGTGGTTGGCAGCCCCATAATTACTCTCAATAACTACACAGTTGTGTTGGGTAAGTATTTGAGAGGAAAGAAGCAGGCCTTTTGCCTACTACCACCAATGCTACTAAATGCAAGAATGAAGACAGAAAAAATAATGAGCACTGGTGAGTTGGACTGAACCACTCACCGAGCTCAAAAAATTCTAGTAAGCGTTGTTACGGATTTTGGCGTGTTCGCTCCATCTCTGACCCCACCGGAAAGAAGCATTCTTTTCATAGACAGGAGTTTTCTTTTCTGTGTTGCAGAAAACAGCAACCTGAAGGACTGTGTAGGTGTTCTGACATGTCAATCATGACACTCGTTGCATTTGTGAAGGAAGAGACACAGCTGATTTTCATCAATATATTCCGCTCAGCGGAGCTCATGGTTTGTCAGTACCTCTGTCAGTGGATCTTTACAGGCGTTAAAGAGAAGTGGGAACCGTGTGGTTTTTAGGGAAAGTTGGAANAGGGGGATTGGACTGGATGATCTTTCGAGGTCCCTTCCAATCCCTCACATTCTGTGATTCTGTGATTCTGTTAAAGAGAAGTGGGAACCGTGTGGTTTTTAGGGAAAGTTGGAAATGAAGACCCTGTAAAAGAGGACTCTCAAACCTGTCCCTCAGGGCTGTAGAGTAAGGAATAACTGGAATTTCTGTCGTGCTGATTCATCCTCCCTTCCTGAGTTATTAAGGTGTCTCTGTAATACCTTGGTGTCAAGAGCTGCAAAGACGTTCAGCGGTGTAAGCAATGAATTTTGTACTATGCCCTTCTCCAGGGAATTTTTTAATGGCCATGGTGGTGTCTGTGCTGTGTTCTAGGCTGAAGAGAGACCCCAAGACATTGAAGACAGTGGGTTATGTAGCATATCACAGGAATTTTGGAGCTCCTCCTTCTTGCTTAATTTGCCTACACTTGGAAAGATGGAGATAAGATAGTACAGAGAGGCTGTCTGGGATGAGTAATGGCACTTTGCCAACTGGTCCTCTGAAGCTAGCTTCAGCTACGTCCATTTGTAGGGGATAGAACTATTCCTCATGGTTATGTTCTGGTCAGCTGCCTCTCTGTGGCTCTCATGCAGTTTCAGCATGTGAACTGATGCTAAAACATGGACAAGGTGCTCTGGTCACATGTGTTAATACCTGTTGCTGTCATTGGCAAAAACAGGAGAGAACGCCAGCAGCAGGCTGGTGCTGGAGCTGTGTGCTCTGATCACAGGAAGGGAGAGGAAGAGGCAGCTTCGTGTTCAGCTCCTTGTTCTCCCGTAATTTTATCTTCTCTTCTTGAAGAAATACCTGCTTTCCTTTCTCTTTATTTTGGTAAATATACATGTTATAACAGCATTTCCATAGGACTTATCATAGAATCACTAAGGTTGGAAAAGAC
>VZTO01016550.1:0-37897 GCA_013400615.1 Syrrhaptes paradoxus | reverse complement strand
GGGCACACTGCTGGCTCCTGTTCAGCCAGACTTACAAACATTTTGAGGAGAGAGGCTTAATAAAAAGTCATATTTGATTTGAAAAGTCAGAGATGAAATTGTTCAATTATAAATACAATCTCTTGTTAACAATGATGTACCCCAAAAAAAAAAAAAAGAAAAAAGAAAAAGACTGCTACTACAATTATGTCCCCATGGTAACAGAAATGGTGCATCATGAGGCTCTTACACGTATTTATCATCTCTGTTTCTTTTCTGTGAAACTCAGTGAAAATACATCTCAAGCCCACTGCCAGGACAAAGCCCTAGTACAGTCAATGGCAAGCGCGCCTCCCAGACCTTGCCAGAGCGTATATGGAACAGAAACACACTCCCCCATACGAAGGAGGCTCCTCTGCCCAGAGGTTCTTCTGCGCTCTTTCTCCAGCAGCTTTTCTGCTGTGTAAGATTTGCATCCATCTAGGGAGACCTGTGTATGTTTTCAGCAGACTCCAGCTTTCTTTTAGAGCGAGCTAAAATAGTTGGGGAGAGAGCAAATGCTTCTTGCCAGAAGCATGGAAGATCAGCTGGTGTGGAGAAACCACTGTAGTTTTTCAGACTTGCAAAACACATGGCACAATTTAAAAACAAAACAAAAACCGAAATAAAAGCAAACAACCTCCCCTCAGAATTTCACCTGAATTAAATGAAGCAAAGCAAACTCCTCATGTCACACTCCAAACTCAGCCTTAACCCAGGTAAAATTCAAATCATACTTTTTCAATTTCTTAAAGAAAAAAAATAAGATATTCAGAAGGCCAAAAATGAGCATCTCCTCCTATCCCAGCAGCACAGAATGCTTTAGTAATATTTTAGTGTTTCAACTCTAGAAACCTTTAAACTTTTCACAGAATTTGTCTATAGGCAGAAGCGTACCTGTCTGTTCTATTCAGGTTTACTTCCTCACACTTCTGTTTCTCTCTTTCTTGTGCACCTCAACCGTGCATGGGACAGGTGAACTCCAGGCTTCAATACCCACGCAGAACATATCCCTGAACATCCCCATTTTTTTTCAGACTTGCACATAGGTCAAGCTCTACAGTCACCAAGTCTGAATTGTAACTGTGGGTAAGCTCGTAGCAAACGTCGTATTAAATATGTGCTGGTTCAACACAGACCAGAACTGCAGCTAGTCTAGTGCTCAGGGCATCTTTCCACCACTCACACCAGGAGATTTCCTCTCCTTGTCTCCCATCCCCTTCCTCCCAGCTGCTGGATGCCATTTCTCACCAGTGTTGCCCAGTGACTTGCAGACCATCCTAGGGCAGTTTCCACCACGTGAAACCAGGAGCTCACCGTAATGGGCTTCACCATTGCTAAAGCTGGTGCCTCTGCATACCCTGTCCCACGACACCTCTGCACCCAGCAGCAGATGCTCGTTTCCATTTGGGCTCACACTCTGTCTTATTTCTGCTCTCTTCCTCAGCCCGTCTCTTCTGCTTGTCCTTGTTGCTACACACAAACATCTGGAACTGTCAGCAGATGTGGCAGCCTAAGCTGCTACATGTTGAGCTGTGTAACTGTGTGCAAAGACTGTGCTGCTAGGGATATTTATAGCAGTGCTGAAACCTATAATGCTGTGTAATAGCTTCGTAGCAGTAAAGTATTCATCTGGCACTATTGTGGTGGTGTTGGTAGCTAGGCACCATCTTCCTTGTGTTTCATTTGCTGAAAATAGTGTGCTTGTAGGTTAGAAGGAAGACTTACAAAGTTATTTTTAAAAAAGCATTTGTTGGTTTTTCTACTTTTTAAATCATATTTATAAATATAAAATATATAACCCCCCCCAAAAAGATACAAAGTAGTGTGAACAATTTCACTTCTTCCTGATGGGACACACTTACTACCCCTCAAGAAAGGAAAATGCTCTACAAATACTAAGTATATGCCGTAAGAGTAAGACCCAGAAGTTAGAGCCAGTACAGTATAGCTGGCTAGCTTCAAGTACAGCTGCACCGTTTTACTCCGCAGCCCAGTTAATAAAGAAAATGGCATTAAACGTATAGATGTAGGCCAGCCTGGATGTGTGCATTTCGAAGGGAGATGACAGAAGGAGATATTGCTTAGAAATAGAGCTTCCATATCTTCAAACAGAGGATTGGTCCTGCCACTCCGTCCTTCAGAGGAGAGTGCTGGGGACAGCAGGCTGTGCTGCCAAAGCTTTGCCCTGCACTGTTCCTGGCTAGAGGTTTGGGGGACTTCAGTGGGCTTCACCCAAAGGATCAGAGATGAAAGTGGGGGCTGGGGGGAGGGAGGCAGGGCTCTCCCTATAGGGGAACTCTATCTGTTTCCCATATAACTCTTCAGTATTTCAGCTACTCCCAGAATAGCCATTTATTGCCTTGCTCCTCTTTGAATTTACAGTCCAAAGTCAGCCTTGTTAACAAAGAAAAACAGCCAGTGGCAGGGATCTGTGCCAGTCTGTGGTATCTCCAGCAACAAAATCCGGTTTCCCTGGTCAAGAGCAATTCTCCAGAGCAGTTCTCTATTTCACAAAGACCTTCAGCATGTGGAGAGTATGAAGAGCGATTCATATGCCATCCATCACAAATCTGATAAACCTAAGAGCTCAACAGAAAAGAAGCTTTCTTTTCAAATTTCTCTTTAATTAACCACTCACATTTTGGTTTGCCTTAAGATTTTAATTCTTTCATTAAAAAGAAAGCTTGAAGAAATTAAAACCAAAATCAAGAAGCTCACAAGTAAGGAAGGCATTTGCAGGCTGGATTTCAGAGATGTAACCGCAAAACTCACCTTAACCCTAGAGGAGCTATTTAGCTGAATCCCAAGCACAGCTGCAATACCTTATTCCTAAGGGGCTGAAAGAGCCCCTGGGAGTCGGAGCTGGAAGGTGAGACAGTCACAGTCAGATATCCTCCTGGCAGGGAGGTGCCTCCGGGCTGAGCTGGGCTGTGCAGTGGAATGTGGCCGGGAAGAAAAGGCGTTGTGCTAAATGCCTTCAGCTTTCACTAAGGTCATGGGGTGTCTGTGTATAAAATGATGAAGACCAACTTGCAGGAGGCTTTTAGCATCAACAGAATCAAGGCAAGTTAGCAGCAGCTGACGTAAAGGGAGCTGGCCCAAGGCAAGCACAAGTCCGAGGCCAAGTCATGTAGAACTGGCACACCATGCTGCTTGGGCTCTGTAGTAAAACACATCATCTTAAACTCTGTTTAAACAGTTTGCAACAGTTGCTGTAATTTTGAAGGAGTGTTGCTTCCCAGCAGTAGGCTGTACCACTACAAGGTTAAGTTATAGGTGTCAGAACCTATTTTATATATATATATATTTATATTTATATATTTTATATAAAAAAACTCACTGATATGGCAAAAGTAGAACACCAAATACAAATGTATGTTTAAGTTTGAAATGGTCTTGAGAAAAATGCGGTGAAAGAGTGAAAATTTGTATTTTCCACTTCTTTTTACTGGATTATTTTTCACTTTTTGTGTGTGTTTTCAAGAAACCAGAAACATTCTGTGGCCTATTCCTGGTGTTGAGCCTCATATGCAGGATCACAGAATATTATTAATATTGTTTATTCATTGGTACTGCCTGTTCATACAGTGTTTTCTGCACAGTTGGAAATACGTGCTGTGAGCTGAGTCAAAACCATTGTGCTATGGTAAAAAAGGTATAGTGCTAATGCTGGGGAAGTGAAGGTGACAGGGAAGTCAGGTGGGGAAGAAGCATCAGGAGTTCAAATCTCATCCATCTCACAAATCCCGTACACTGCCTTTTCCTTCATCTTTACATTGCCAAAAAAGCTTGTTTCACACTGCCAACTCTCCATGTAGCTTTTTATTCCTATGCAGAAACCCCAGATATAACATAATCCCATCCAAATGTGCATTTTATTTCATCTTGCCTTTTGGCAGGTACAATGTACGTGATGCCTTAGGCTCCTGAGGTGATGACTGTGCACCCATTACGGAGCAGCCTGGCTGCACCCTCTACGACAGTCTTCCAAGATGAAGACTTGCTGCTGCTACAGCCCCCACCTACGGATGACTGGATGACTAGAGGTAGTTGTTGGCAGGCAGCTGCAGTTTTCATTTCAGTGTCCTTGCAGAAGCATCAGGCTGGCTTTTTTAAGTAACTCATTTTTATCCTCACCCTGAGATAGCAGAATTCAATTTTGCCTGCCCCCCTAAGAAGCCTTGAGCCACCTTTAATACAGAAGTCTAGGATTAACCTTGGCACATGAGCAGAGAATAATTGCAACAGTCCCTCACGTTGACTTAGTGTAGTAAAGAATGCGCGGTCCCTGTGGTGTTCTCAGGTGGGCTCTGGTAGGTGAAGCTGGACTACATACTGCTCAGAGGTTGGCCATGCAGGGTACTGGTGTGCACTGGGCAGGAATGGAGAAGTCCAGCCCCTTCACTACTCTCCCTAAGTTTCAATCTTCTTGTCACTATGGCTACCTAAAGCATGGCCATAGCATCGATCTTGTGTCAACTGGCTGTTTTACGAGTGCTGAACTCACCCTCCAGCCCAGCTGTAAGAATTCCAGCTTTTCCATTTTATACAGTTTAGTGAGCTCAGTGCATGACCCTGAAAAGGAAGAGAAAGAAAACCCTAAGCCATGTGAAGCAAAAATTTTAAATAATGAGGAAAAAAAAGGTCATTAGGTGCTAGGGATTTGACATTGTGGATCAGAAGCTGTTGAGAACGTTTAATGAGCAAGTGCTGAGGCAGTGAGATAAGAGCTAATGAATTGATTAACCTGCTGGTTTCAGTAGGATGACATTCAACCAAACAAAAGTGATACTCTATATAGGTGAGTCTCACGTATCTCTCCCTGGCTGCCAGCCCATTTTTAGGTTCAGTTATTAACGCCAGGCTTGCTGTGAGGTACCAGTCGTGTTCTCTGAAGCATTTCAAGCCCACCCCTCATTTTATGGGGGAGTACTGCACAAGTCTGGGGGAAAAACAGTGTCAATGGAGTTTGCTGTAAAGCTTGTAAAACAGTGTCCAAAAACCTCCCCTAGCCGGGAGAAACCCTGCAGGCGGTCTCCTGCCCCACCTTTCATCAGCTTCACTCAGGAACACAGACAGGGACAAACCCTCTGGAATTCGAGTCTTTCCTCTAGTGGTGGGTGAGTCAATCCAATAATGGCAAAAATGTTGGAAGCTGTTTGCTCCAGTAAACACTGTAAAAACCCACCACTATAAACCAAGTATCAGCATGCAGCAAAGCTTTTATAGCTGAGGAGCAATGATGGGATTTATGATTCAAACAGTGATGAACCTTAAATATAGTGATCCCGGTGGGAGTTACTGTGTTTCAGGCTCTAAATGCTTAAAATAACACAAAGAAACACCAGCAGAACAGCATGGTCCATCTTCACTTAGGGTTTATCTTCACTGTACGAGTCACTTTTGAGTTAATGCTCTCAGGATACCCTCTTTGAGCTGGGTTTGGGTGAAATATCCCACTTCAGAACAGGCAGAGCTGTGACGGCTGTGCCACGTGCCGCGGGGCAGGCAGCGGAAGCATGCTGCCAGCAGCACAGCTGGATCGAAAGGCTGCTGTCCCCCTTAGCTCTGCTGGTTCAGCTGCTCGGCGATGGCTCTCTAGCCTGCTTCTGTGATGTGTGCCTTTCTGGTACTCCGAAAATAGCTCATCTGACTGTGGGCTCAAGGCTTCAGAATAAATCCCCATGGCATAGCATTAGGTTCAGCATCAGCAGCGCTCCAGCTTCGGTACAATCTTTTCCTGCTGCTGAAAAGGGAGTTTTTGAAACGTCACTAATCTAAGGCTTGGGCCATTCATGTGTAGAAAGAGATCACAGTGGGAATAAAGTGTGAGTTTAACTCAGAATTTAACCATGCAGGAGTTCGTACCATTCAGCTAATTGTCCTGAAACAAGCTTCCCACAACATAATGGATTCTGGATTGCTCTGCACCTTTGAGTAGCCAGTCACATCCGTGCAAACCAGCACAATTACTGTCTGCCCAGCAGAGAAACCACACAGCAGTGGTGCTCTCGGCTTTGCTCAGGGGCAAGGAGTGGGACATGATGTAGTAGGGACTTGTCATGTTCACCTGGGACAGCACACAGACCTTTGAGAAAATGTCATCAAACTTTTAATGATGTTATCATTGGGGGTATTTACATCTGACCTAAAAATGGCTATGATGAATAGAAATGTATAGAAGTTTTACATCTCCTTAATTGGCAATACTTGTCTATAGACTTTAGATCATGGTGATATGAATGATCTCGATTGCTTCTTCATTCATGAGTTAGAGATCCCCTGAAAACTAGTTTTGTTGTGCGGTAACACCGTAAGCAGGCTGTTGAGAGAGGCACTAAATTAGTGTTTGTAAGGTTAGAGATTAACAGCTACTAGTGCAAATTACTACTTTGCCTGGCTGACATCTTCAGCAATGCCTTCAGCATGCTGACTCAATGCAGCTTAATAATGTATTCCTGAAATCAAAGGGTTAAAGAGACCTATTTTCCCAGGATGCCATTTAAATGAGTTGCTCACTTGAGATAGTTTTGAAAAAGTAAGGCTCATGGAGGTGATGAAGAAGAAAACAGAGGAAAAGTTCTGAATCACTAGTTGTGGTCTGTGCTTCCTTATGTATTTTATTTAAATTTTCTGTTTAAAGGAAGGTAGGAATGTGCATTTGAGGCCAGACTTTATTCATGCACAATACTAATCTTTACCTGAAATCTTTCTATTTGTCTGTATGTACGTTGTACATTTAGAAGTTGTGATTATACACAACCTAGTATCACTGGCACACATTTACTGCTGCTCCTCAACAGGCTTCACTTGCTCTCAGGATACCATTGGCCCTTGCACTGTGTTGGATTTTACATGCTGTGTAATTTTTTTCTAGTGTGCTGCTGAAATGGCTTCAATTAAAGATCTCTCAGGACTTTTGTTCAGTTAGAAGTCCACTAAGCAACAGCAAAAGAGTGAAGATGATTGACCTTTAGTAAAATTTAAAAAAGAGAACGCCTTTTTTTTAAATGAAATGTGATTAAACATTTTTTTGGGCCATTTTTAGGCATTTAGGAACAACATTTAAGTTCAAGAGTGACAGATTTTGGTTCAAAGGTCTAGACATACGAGCAACTCTGAGAGTTGCTGCTGTACAGGTGACGAAACTTGCCGTTGACACTTCCTTAGACTAAATGGTGTTGGGACAGGGACTGGGCGTTCGGTTTGGAGAACATGGAATACTGACAGTGTATATAGTATATTCCATTAACTTCACACAACCCAGCTGGATACTGGTACAGTACCTCCACAGAAATAAGGTCGTAAACATTTTCCTGTGTCTGAGGAGTGAAGAATTAAACTCTGTAATTAGCTGGAGCATTAAGATGCCTATTGTGTCACCTGAACTTACACAGGAGACAAGAGGGAAGGCTTCAAATTGGAACTGTTCCAGGTCTAGCGATAATATTCTGCCCTGACAAGAGTTTTCTGGCAAAGCTGTGACAGTCTTTAATAAAGCAGGAGCCCCAGAGAAGAGTCTGGCAGAAGGATGCCCTCAGGAAAATAGTCTGATTGACTGTGGTAATACGAAATATGTTAAAAAGTACCGCTGGAAACTTCTGTTGCAGGAAGTTCAAGGCAATGATTTGCTTTAAAAGGCACCTTAGCACAACTGGGTGTTTCATAGTTATCACACAGATTTATCAGAGTTGTTTTAACTGTATGGTAGTAACCTGGGGTTTGTTTTTTTCTTATTCCTCTCCTTCTCCTTCCTCTCAGGATGAAAAGAATCAAGTATTAACAACAAACATCTGGCTGCAAATGGTGAGTTTTGAGACAAAATGTGGTTTTTTTCTCCCATTGATCTTTGAGTTTAATCTGGTGAGGGGTTTGAATTTTAGGAAACTTTCAAGCTTTTGTGCTGTATCTGGAATGGAATGGAAAACTGTCAGGCTGAGATTTAGGTATTGATGTTGTTTCAGGTATTTCTGAAAACATTCAAGAATTTGAGTCACTACGTTGATGTAAGTTACTAACTCCTTGCAGGGGATTTAGTCACACTAAACTCTTGGTTGTCATAAAATACCGGTGTCCTACGGGTTCCCGGTAGAGTAACCGTGGGTGCAAGTGCCTTGTCACCCGTTTCAACAAATCCATTGTGTTGAGGTAAATCATTTGATTCTGAAAGAGAACTATACATGCCAGAAGCACATTTCATCTGTAACAGCTGTTCTGGTCAGCACTTTGAGAGCTGTCAGATGGTTCTCCTCCCACAGGGGAAAACCTGTTCATTCAGGAGGTTCATCATCTCCTGGGAGCTGCTGCCGTTGTCCTAACTGAATGTCTCCGCCATCCTAACGACTTTGCTATCTGTCTCCTTAAGGAACTGCAAGAGGGTTTTAATTGCAATGGCCATGCTGTTCCCATGGGGTTCAGAACCAGAGGTCCTCGTCAGAAGTTAACTGTGCACATGAGAGGCTTTTTAAGTTACTTCTCCAAATTCTGTGTCTCGGTTACACGACTGAAATGGGAAGGGGAACGTCAGTTCAGGTTCCTGATGTTCAGCTGGGAACGCTCTGCTTTCTCCTGCTTTCACAGTTTATTTTGCCCACACGGGGTGTTCGTTTTTCAAACAGTAGCTTTATGCTACCTTTTGTTGCAACGTTTAGCCGCTATAGTTGTCACAGAAAGTCACATCCTCTCCTGTTACTTAACAATTGCCACCACTGGCCTTGCTCCCATTAGCTCATGGCAGGCATTGCTGGGCAGGAGTAGGTTTCACTCGCCTTTTAATAACTGGAACAGATAATAGAATATACAAGAACTTTGTGAGATTATTTTGCATTTCTTTTCTCTGTAAGGTTACCTAGTGAGAGAGCTGCTCCTAAGCAAAGGAGCCCATAAAGAATTATTCTGACTTGTGGTTTTTTGGTTTTTTTTTTTTTTTTGCATTAGTTTAATACTAAGACTTAAAATTAACAAGATGGTTCTTACCATGTTGACTATTGTGGGCTCCTAGTGCTTCCACAAACCTTTGCCATCGTAAGTTTGTGCTTTACAAAGAGAGGGTGCTATGCAGAGCTTTCTCCGGACTGTAGCAGCTACGATGAGAATTTGCCATCAGTTTAATTCCCATCTGTGCCACAGAAACTGAACTGCTTGAGTTAAGTAAGGTTTACAGAAGAGTTTTATTATTGAAGATAAGCCTGCTGCTTCCACAGAAACTTCACACCCTTCGGTTTCTTTAACCAGCTCATTCAGTTGAAATGCACTCTTTTTTCTTTTATTGTAACAATTTTACAGAGCGCCTGTCTTTCGCTGTGGTAGACCTTAGGAAGTGAAAGGCTATTCTGATGACCTACAAGGGATAGAATGGCTATTTCATTCATCCACAAAGAAAAGTTGACACAGAAGAAGGCTTCAGCTCATGTTATTTTACAGGCTTGTTGTACAGTAAGATTAAAAGTGTGAAACATAATATGTTTTTGGCTTTGAGCTACAATTACAGCAGCTGCTATGATTTCTTACCAGGAAAACAGATGACAATTCATGCTCAAGAAGCTATCACTTATTTTCCTTCTCTTTTACTCACATCATCCTTATCCTTTTGAGATTGTTTTTTTTCCCCACCCTAAAGAAATTCCTGATTCTTTCATATATTCTGCATTTTGATTTATTCACCTTAGCACATGTGTTACGTGGACTGCATTGAGCGGATCACTTGATTGCTACAAAAAATGTGGCCACTCTCCATGGCCTGTGTACACATTAGAAAAAAAAAAAGAAGAAATGTGTTTGTGTACTAACTGTCTATTAATGGTATACAAGCATGCTTAAGGCAAACATATGTTATTTTATTATGCTAAATGTCTGAAGTAGGTTTTTCCCTGAATTTTCCTCTCTTCTCCCTCACTTGATATATATGTACGTATAATCACAGATGTATCTTAAATATATTTTGTCTAATCACCGTTGAAATACTTCAATACAAAAACTAACCTGGAAGAAAGGGGAATAGAAATCTAGTTATGCAAACTCCCTGATCTTGACCACCAACTCCGTGGCAAAACTGTTCAGTATCAAAATCTTAAACTTGATCTAAGTGATACCAGGAGCCTTGCCTAGTCACACGGGTTAATACTAACCCGAGTACCCTAAACTGCTGTTTTAATCCACAGCAAAGGTACATCAGCTACAGAGACTGTAGCTCTAAAGTTAAAATGAAATGAGTGTCCAGCTGGATGGGTAAGCACGTGGTACACATGGCTAAACAGAGCAACCATACAATCTGCTTAACATTGTCTCTAATTAGCCTTTAATATTATGTTATTATTTATGGTACTACATCATTCAGTGTCACCCTATGCTATATCATATCAGCCATGATAGTTCCTGAAAGAAGTTAGAAATTATTGGATCTATTGATATAAATGATGTCATGCAGTCCAGATGGAAATGAAGAGGAGAAGCTGCTGCACGCGACGAGGCTGGTGGGCAGCGAGCTCTGCAGTAGCTGCCTGCAGCCTGCCAGCCTCAGCTCTGCAACCGCGACTCAGAAAGCGACTTGTTCTGGTGGCTCCTGAACATGAGTCGCCTAAAGCTAACGCCCACAGGTTTAAATGCCTCGAAACCACATGTTGTATTTGTTTACATTGCTGGACTTTGTAAAAAAATAGAGGTATCATGAGGATCTCAGTATTTCTACATTCCAAGAAGATGAAGTGGTAAAAAAAAAAATACAGTGACATTTGTCTATTGGGAAGTTCGTGTAAAACAATTTACCGTAAAAAAGGATGTAAAATTTCCAAAAAGAAAAGATGAGAAGCAGTTGATCAGCTTATAGAACTGTGTATAGATAAGCGTGAGCAATATGCAAAGTTTAATCAGAGAGCCGTGAATGGAGTAGGCAGTGAAAAGAAAAAAAACTATGAACAGAGTCAATCAGGTATTTGATTTACGATTTCTATAAAAAACTATTATCTGTAAAGCAAAAGGGAAAAGCAATGCACAACTCAGATCATTTGTCCAGGTGACAAGGTGCTATAAATTAATAGTAAAAAATGAATGAGATAAATATGGAAGCACAGGCCAAGAAATTGGAGAGCAAAAGCTTTACAAAAGATGTGTGATGAATGCTATTAGGTGTGTTGCATGCAGCAAAATGGTCACTTACAAACACTGTTCTAGAGGTACAAGAATACATTGGAATACCTGCAGCATGGGGCTAACTGGAGACTTGTTTGGTGTGTCAGGCTGAAACTTGCATGGGACCATAAAGCAAAGAATAGAACTGTTCGATGGGAATACTCCATGAGAAGGGTCAATAACATTCCCTCCACAATACGCATTAAAATTTTTTCTGACGTTAGTGTCAGAGATTTTGACAGGGGCCACTAGATTGCTGAAGTATTGAACATTTAATCACCCATTTGAAGTTGACTAACATTTGGCATTGCAACAGCAGTATAAACCTGGAGAAGTTTTCACTGTAAGTTATGTGATGCCGACAGCTATGTGAAATTCGTGTAAATAATGTAATAGGGGGATAGAGAGAGGCACGATATAATGAAGCATGGAAATCAGAACAAAAAATGAATTTCGTGAAACAAAATGAACTCTGCTTCTTACTGATGCCTTTTGCGCACAATAGTAACCACCCTTGTATCCCGACAAGTCGTCTGATTAGTAAGGGATGAAGTGAGTGTTGGCTGCTCTGCCTCAGGTCTATAATCAAGTTATTACAACCCGAGGATTTCCAGCAACAGAAAACAAAGTTGGCCATGAAGATAAATGTAATTGAAGTTAATGTATAAATTGTAAAAGAAAATCTGTCCCAAATTGGCACCTGAGACAGCATGAATAATAAAATACAAGCACCCTGAATCTTCTTTTATAGGCTATCTTGCACTGCAGTGTGTATTGAAAATCAGATTTTTATGCTTTCCATTGAGTGCTAAGTTGCCTAATTCACCCTTTCCAAACGCTTCAACTGCCTGAAGCTAAAGAATATCTCTTTAACAAGATATTTAACCTGTTATTTCAGGCTCGCCAGTCCCTAGAGAACTACAGTAAACCAGTGGATGAGAGGACCTAACTTACTTTTTGTGTGTGTGTCTTAGTACTGGACGGATCATTATCTACAGTGGAACATGTCGGAGTACCCAGGAGTGAAGAATGTCCGCTTTCCTGATGGACTCATTTGGAAGCCAGACATCCTTCTCTATAACAGGTAGGCAGACTTTTTTCATGTGGGGAAGGAGAGAGGATCACAGAATTAGAGGATCACAGAATAGCTGAGGTTGGATGGGACATCAAAAGATCAACTGGTCCAACCCTTCATGGGAAGGGGGGCCTAGATGAGATTATTTAGAACGATAAAACAAGGCAGATGTCATCATAATCTCATAAAAATGCCTAGGTGTTGAAAAACTTCTAAAAAACTTCCTGTATTTTTGGAACACTGGAAAATTACTGGTCTGTTTATACAACAGAAGGTCATATTTGCAAATACTTTGCAAACAACGACATCTTCCTTACCACCAATTCTAGTGAAATGATTGGAAAACGAAAATTTTCTGTCTGTGTTTAATGGCACAGGTAGTGATAATTTCCTCTTAAATTATTTATTTTGTCTAAATGTTTACTGGTGAATTCAAATCTGACTTTTGACTGCTTGTCTAGTTTTAGTTTGGATTTCACAAGAGGCAGGGTTGGTAAATGCCAGGAAGTATGTTTGCATTTTCCCATGTTCAGCCTTGGTGACAACCTTTCTTCCTGCTACAAAAATAGCTAGAATATTTGTTGCTCTCCTCTTCAAATTACCTGTTCCGAGTTGGGTTTATTGCAGGGATAGACAGATTGCTGACAATCCACTGCAGAACCTCTGGCTGACATTGAGAGATTATTTGGCTGCAGCATTATAAGGTAGTTCCCGTTGTATAATTTATTTAGTTTAAAAAGATAAAGCACTGAGAGCTGTCTGCTCTATAACAACTTGCTTTTTCCTGCAGTTCCTGTGGGCCTGTGTGCTCCTCCCTAGGTGCTGGAAAGCCCTTCCAGCTGCTTTGCACGTGTTGCACCGGCTCTTTGGTGGCAGCCAGGGTACACTGTTGATTTTTTGCCCGTGCAGATGACATAAACCTTTTGTCTTCCTGACGGCTTTTTTTTCCTCTGTTTCTCTGCCATATGGCTACCAAGAAGACAACCCTGCTGTGTGTATCAACCTGACTCCCCTTCCCCACTTCAGAAGCCGCTTTTTGTTGCAACAAGACCTAGAGAACAGCTGTACCCAGTATGACAGCGGCAGTTCCGCTCCTTTTTGCATTTGATGATCACCAATGTCACTGTCACAGGTGTTGTAGACTTGTGATGACAGCACCCAGTGACAGCATTTGTCAGCCCCTTAGTACTTCTTTGCCGGGCCTCGCTTACAGCATACTGCTCTCAAAAGGACAATTAATACTAAATGAACGAGAGTTCGCCATGCTTACGGGAACTGCCGGTCAAGATTTCCTTGTTCCTGGTTTAAGCACGGCAGTTAGTTATCTATACACCACCTTTCCAATGCTCTGTACGCACAATGGAGCTGCACCCAACCCGGACAGGCATTTTGGCAACATTAATCTTGCTTAATGTGTTTTTCAATGCAAGTTTGTTCTCTTGAGCGTGTATTCCTAGCTACCTTGATTCCATAAATGACAGCATTCTTGGGAGAATCTGACAAATCATGCATAAATTTCTATCTTCTCCCGAATAGCACACTGTATGCCATGAAATTGGTACTCTACAACAGCAGTTTAGAGGTTTCCAAAAGAGTGAATCATGACTGTATTCTTCCTCATACATATCACACACCTGAGAGAGACTTTCAGTGTTTCTGGGGATTTATGCTCCTGTATCTAAGGAAGTCTATCCAAAATACAAGGGTATTTTTTTTAGAAATCAGTAATATTAATACATCCATGCTAACTGTAGCTGAAGTGCATTATAGAATGAGAAGGGTAACTTAATAACCTGAAAAACTGAAAACTCTCATTTTCTGTTTTTTGAATCTTGGGATTGTTAACTATAGCACAGTCAGGAAGCAATTATTCTACCGTTATTTCTATTTTGAACACATATTTAATCCAAAACCTTATTCAGAGTTTAGTCAGAGCGCAAAGCTATTTAAAACAAATTCTTATTCTTGTATGAAATTGCATTGGGAATGTTATGATATTCTCTTATAGTCACATGGTATTTTGAGATAGATGCTTTCAGTTTCTATACTTCACTAGGGACGTGCATCTGCAGCTACAGATAAATTAATGAGCTGTAAATTCATTTTTCATTGTAATAAATGCATGTTTTCACTATGCCTTGAGTCCTTACACATCTTTCTGCAGCCTGGCACAGAGAAACTTGTGGCAGCTGTATTAAATTTGACAACCAGTCTATCTGTGTGTGCACAGCCAGTTCAGCTGTAGTTTTTCTGAGGGAAGAAGATCTATGTACAAATTCCAGGGCATGGATGGCTCTCTTCCACTTTGCTAGTTTTTCTAGACTTCCTAAAAGTGCTCATAGCTTTGTCATCTCAATGCGCTGCAGTCAATAGCTGCTTTCAAGTGGTTATGCCCTGAAGAAGAAATTTAGCAGAAGTGGTTTTCTATCACTATATTTGAGTGCAAAGTCTCATCAAGCAAAGGCATTCCCAATTGAAGCACTGCGGTTCAAAAAACAGTTAGAAGCACTGTAGAAAAATACATATGCTCCTTTTTCAGAAAAAAGAATTTCACAGTTGAGTCTGTGCACCTCTTGATATTCTCTTCAGAATGTGTCTTACGACACATTGCTTTTTCCCCTCAAAGTGCTAGAATCTACTCTTGCTACGTACACAATATTTAGACTTTTCTGCTTGTCTTCAGAGTTCAAATTAAATAGTTACAAAGATTTTCAACACTGTGCACCTTCTGGTCACCACAGGAAAAAGTGCAACTTCAGATGGGCAAGTAATTATGTTGATTTGGTTTTTTCTTGTATGCATATTTCACAGATCAGTCCAGTTATTTTGAAAATGTAATTTCTTCAAATACACAAGGGGAAAATGAAATGCAAAGTAGCAATGACTAAAATAACGATTGCTTTATTTTAGATTCTGAGATACAAAATTTGCATCAAAATAGATCAAATACTGAAGTCCTCTTTTTTAAAAAGAATATTTTTCTGCTGGGAAAATATACCATTTATTAGACTTTATTTTTTGCTAGAATGATGAATATTTCACTGTCTCCCCATCTGAGGTTCTTCCTGTATTTTTCTGATGATGTTTTAGAAGGTGATTGGAAAATTATGAGATATTAAACCACTAATAGGCAAAGAGACATCAAAGACTTGTCATGTTCAAATCAACCTAGTAGGCACGACCCAGTTTTTTAGATCAACAAAAGCACAGACTGCAGCAAGAAGCCAGACCCTGAGGCTCATGCAGCCTCCTCTGCCCTGCCCCAGAGCGGCTGGTGCTGTGCCATGTGTGCCACCCCTCCCTGCAAGATGACTGTTTGGAAACCACCGACAGCACGACGAAGTACAGTAGCCCGTGTCTCGTTTTGCTTAGCCCCTGCACAGATGAAAGGAGCCTATGTCTATAATCAGGGCCAACAGCCATCAGACATGAACTCAACACGATACCACAAAAACCTGCAGTAGTGGATGGGAACTGTGAAACAGGGCACGATACTATAGGGATATACATCCACTGCAGTGCTAAGTAATCTAAACATCTTTCATACAGTGATTTAAGTCAGCAAGCTTACTGAACTTTTCATAGGAAGGAGTATTTATTTCATCATCTAAATAGAAATAAACATACTTATATATAAATATAAATCTATATTTAACAACCTAAATATATATATTACATCTAAATAAATAAGCAGGCTGTTTCCCATCTAGAAGTTCTTAAAATTTTAATGCCTAGTAAATTCCTGGGTCATAGTTGAGATATTCCACGGCAGTAGCTCCCAATTCATCATTTGAAGCACTCTCCAAGTTTCCTTAGAATTCTTTTCTAGAGACTCCCAAGGACAGCACACCAGGGTGGTCCTGGCCAGCACCGCTACACTGACACCTTGAAGAGGGTTTCTTTTTTTTGCCAAACCCAGCTTGTGGGTACTGAAGTAGTCGATGAAGGCTGGAGCTGCATTAAACAGTCTCCTTTATGACATGCAGTAATAATATTCACCCGTGCAAAGGGGTGGGATGAGACACTGAAGTATCCAGTATTCATTAGCTGTTGTTAATGTAGACAGGAGAGTTGTTTGATAAGTTTTTTAAAAGTGCTTCCTTTCCAACTGGAAATCCATAGAGCCAAGAGACTGTGATGAATGCCGTGGGGTGGGTGAGCAGCGAGAATAAGGTGGCTTCATCAGGAACAAATCCAGTAGTATCAGGCCAGTTACTCTGCGGCCACAGAATACAGGTGATGGGAGAAAAGCTGTCAAGTTTCTGGGAAGAAATAATCCTTTTATGAACAATGGATTCGTCTCAGATATTCTTCAGCCAGTGAAAGAGCATATAACCCATTTTGTTTCTTCCCTCTTCTAGTGCTGATGAAAGATTTGATGCTACATTTCACACTAATGTTTTAGTCAATTCTTCAGGACATTGCGAATATCTCCCACCAGGTAGGCTGTTCTCATGTCAAATTCCGATAATTCTGACTAACATATATATATGGTGTAGTTTCAAATTGCACATAAGTTCTCTGATATTTTATTTCTCTACCTAGCATAATCTGATAGATTTAAGCCTTGCAACAGATTGCATATTTCTGCATCATTTCTTTCTGAAATAGAGTATCTAGGAATCTGAGCTCTTCTCTAAATATTTTCCCACTATGTGCCGAAATGGAAATGCAGTTCAAAAAATAGTTTATAACATCAACACATTAATGGTGCAGCAGTTCTTTCCCTTCTTTATGGCTGACTTTTGCTATTTACCTGTCAAAGCAGACCTGAGATTAAATACGCTTTACAAGTGAAAAACAGGGCGCAATGTAGAACAGGTCTGGTCACAAAATGTACATGAAATTACGTGGCACAAGCATTTAAATTAAGTGTTCTTGTTTCAAATCCAATCTAGGCATATTTAAAAGCTCATGCTACATAGATGTGCGCTGGTTTCCGTTTGATGTTCAGAAGTGTAACCTGAAGTTTGGATCCTGGACTTACGGAGGCTGGTCCTTGGACTTACAAATGCAAGAAGCAGATATATCTGGCTATATTTCAAATGGAGAGTGGGATTTAGTAGGTAAGCTCTTGATTTCTTCTTTACGCTTGCAGCCTTGTCTCCACTGTTGAAACAGATGGAATGATGATTGGGAAATGAAGACAGAAATGAAATGAGTGAATGACCTAGCTCGTGGCATTTGAAGCTCTGAGAGCAGATGTCCTGGGTCCAGCTGGGATGGGGTGAATTTTTCCCAGAAGCTGGGAGGTGGGCATCACCAAAGGGCTGTTTCGTACCATGCTGACCTCATGCCTGGGCTGTAAGGGGAAGCTAGCTGGGAAAGGGGTGGGTGAGGGGGTGACGTTGCTGCTGTTTCTGATGGTGCTGCAGGACAATGCAGGAGGGTGTCGCTTGCAAAGCAAGCTCCTGCATCCCATCTGCCCACACCCCATCCAGGTCCCATTNAAGAGGGGTGGGAGAGGGGAGGGAGGGAGCGACTGGTGGTGGTGGCCCTGACCCAAGACAAGAGATGGAAGATGAAAATCAACAGAAAAAAGTAAGTGACAGAATTGCTGCTTTAATTCAGTAAGTATCTTGTATCTGATTTTCCTTTCTTCTCTGACAAAAATGACTTAATTGGGAATTAAGCTTAAAGAAGTAGTTTTACCTATTGGAAAGCTTAGAAAGCTACATTTTTTTTTTAAAATAACCACTACATAATATACAGTTTATTCACATTAATTTCTGGTTTTCTTCCTTTTCCCTCCTACGCAGGAGTGCCTGGGAGGAGAAATGAGAGATTTTATGACTGTTGTAAAGAACCCTACCCAGATGTGACATTCACAGTGACTATGAGACGTAGGACTCTCTATTACGGACTCAATCTGCTTATTCCTTGTGTACTGATATCGGCACTTGCTTTGTTAGTTTTTCTGCTTCCAGCAGACTCAGGAGAAAAGATCTCACTAGGTAAGTCCTTAATAGGATACTGGAAATATGACCCAACTGGAAGAAGTTGTCCTTTTTAAAGTTTTTAAAACAGTCTTAGTAGGCAAGGAGGAATGGCTTTTGGGCCCTATTCTGGCTCATGAGCTATTTTTACTCATTGGTGCTGAAGCTGGATGATGTCTAACCCTTGCTCTCAGCTTAGGGTACACTGAAATTGGAAAATGGAGAAATGCCAACCAACCAAGGAGAAGTATGACAATACCTGAGTACCTTCCTTAAGAATAAGGCTTTCATTTTTCAACATTTATTTGCTAAAGAAAAATCCTGGAGACTTAATAGCAGCCTTCCAGTGCCTGAAGGGGCTACAGGAGAGATGGGGAGGGGCTCTGCATCAGGGGGTAGTGAGAGGACAGGGGGCAATGGGTATAAGCTGAAAGACGGTAAATTTAGACTAGACATTAGGAAGAAAGTTTTCACTATGAGGGTGGTGAGACACTGGAACAGGTTGCCCAGAGAAGCTGTGGATGCCCCATCCCTGGAGGGGTTCAAGGCCAGGCTGGATGAGGCTTTGGGCAACCTGGGCTGGTGGGAGGTGTCCCTGCCCATGGCAGGGGGTGGGACTGGGTGATCTTTAAGGTCCTTTCCAACCCAAACCATTCTATGATTCTATAAATATGCATTTGAAAAGTTTAACATGAAATTCCTCTTAATATTTCATTTTAATAGTGAGTTCTATTAAGAACCTAAGGTGCATTCTCAGAAAGATTGATTCTAACTGCTAATATTCCATTTTTATAGCAAATTTTAACTAAAGTACTGGTTTTTGAAACAAATCTGATAACTTTAAGTACTTGATCCTTAAAATGCAGGTTAAATATGTAACGAAACTTTTGCCCCACTCATCAAGAAGCCCCTCCCCTTATTTTAAGATTAATTCTTTGTTCCTCAATCCTTTTCTACCTGACAGTGACTCCTTATTGTTTAGGGCTAGTCCTGAGAAAAGAGCTAAGCCTTTTTCCAGGCAGATGGAAACTCACCACTGAGCAACAGAAGTCAAACTCCAAGAATCAGCAGTCCACACTGCTTGGGCACACTGCTTTTGATATTAGCTAACAGCTAATAGCAAAAGATATCAAAGTCTGCCCAAGACAGCAAATCTGTTTTTCAGGCATATTATGCATTGCACCACCTGTAGTTTCCACACCAATTAATCAAGTGTCATATACTCAAATACTCCACATCACACCATGTTTCTAAAGCAAATAAGCACCGAGAATTAATTTGATTTACCTCAGCTAGTTAGCAAATTGTGATAAAAGCTGAACAGTTACAAGGATCTAAAAATATATATGTCTGTTCAAGCATTGGTACTAGTTAGGCAGCACTGGTACCCTGAACTAGAGGAGTACCAGTAATGTGCTGGTGCAAGGCTAACAGTGGGAATGCATCATGCAAAGAACACTCCGTCAGATTCATTTTCTGCTTCTTTCTGCTTTGTAATTACAAGTTGCTGATCGAATTTCATACTTCATGTTTATCTTTCAGGTATAACAGTTTTATTGTCTCTGACTGTCTTCATGTTACTTGTGGCTGAAATTATGCCAGCAACGTCTGATTCTGTGCCCTTAATTGGTAAGCTAACTACAGCGTTTATTCTCTTTTATTTTTTGTCAAATGAGGAGCAGTGACCTTGCATGAAGGCCAGCAATAAGGCAAATTGCCACCTATACAATGGCCGATGTTGCCAATTGATAAGAGGCTCTGACGGGTGTGATCCCCTATACAACTTCTGTGCTCTCTGCTCGGAACAGAATAGAGAACCTGTGTGTATTCTGGGAAAGAGCAAGGGAGTCAGTAGAAAAGGCAGGTGTCCAGTTCTACAAAGACAATGACTAAAGGCTGGCTATCCTCTCAAAATAACGGCTGCTTTTTCTGCTTTTGAGACATCTTCTACAAGTACCTAAAGTAGCATGTGTATCACTACCCTGAACACTATGTGTGCATGTATATAAGCATCTCTTAGAATAGCTACAAAGCAGTGTCAGCCAAAGTATATTGCCGTAATTATCTGTTTATTTTGCAGCTCAGTATTTTGCCAGCACTATGATTATTGTTGGTCTTTCTGTTGTTGTCACTGTTATTGTTCTACAATACCATCATCATGATCCAGATGGGGGGAAAATGCCTAAATGGGTAAGCTTCGATTTTCATTCATTATCCGTTGCATAAATGTCCAGATCAGGGATGTAACAGAGTAGCTCATGACCCATGTTTACTTATTACTGTTAAAAACATAAATCCTTCCTAAATGGTTTGTTTTGAAAAGTAGTTTCACCAGGAAGGATGTTCTTGACAAGAGATTTCAAGTGCAAAGAAAAATTAAAACCTTTTTCTAAAAACCAGAAGTCTTTCTTTATAATGTACTCCAACACGTGGCCGCTTTTCCAGAGAACATTACGCTGCTATTGGATTACTAAATATTGATGATTATCATCAGCTAACTGTCCGCTCTTCCTGACTTCGCCCAGCTCATGGCAGCATCAGGCATTACTGAAGATGGAAAGGCCTTTCTCTTTTTTTCTCTCTAGAACAATGAGTTATCCTTCCTAGCCATAAAGACGGTGTATACAGCAGTGCCCTGCGGACATGAGATAATGAGATATTCTCTGGCTTATTCTGGGGTAGCGAATTTAAAATAAATGCCAGTGAAGAGAATAAAAGTTATCTATCTTTAGATGCGTGTTTGGTGATGTAAAGGGGACAAATGTTTAGTACTGAGCCAAACACCCTCAGAAAACACGGTATGCAAGGTTGAAGAATGAGCTTTAGTGTTGGGAAGCTGAAGTCCATTAAACATTATTTGGATACAAGGGGATTTTGGATCAGGCCCTCAGTTAATGGAATATTATTGTCATGGTTTATAAAGCCACGGGGACAGTTTTTGTTAAACACCTGGGGGGGCTGAGGCAGGACAGGGAGGGTTTCACTCACCACTTAGGGTCACGGGCAAGAAACCCACACGACTTGGGAAGAACAAGAAAACAACGGAATTTATTAACTATTTACAACAAGAAGCAAGATATTGAGAGAGAGAAACCACGTCTTAGAAAGGCACTTCTCCCCACCCCTCCCTTCTTCCCAAGCCCAAAGGCTTTGTTCTGGACCTTCTCCCCCCAGCGGCACAGGGGGGCAGGGGATGGGGGTTGCAGTCAGTCCCCGCTCCTTCCTCCTCAGGGGAGGGCTCCTCACAGTCTGTCCCGGCTCCGGCGTGGGGTCCCTTCCCATGGGAGAGTCCTTCTCAAAAACTGCTCCAGTGTGAGTCCTTCCCACACGGGGCCACAGTCCCCTGACAACTGCCTGGCTCGGGTGTGGACTTCTAGTTCCAGCGTGGGGTCCTCCACGGCTGCATCTTCCCATGGGCTGCACCAAGGGACAAACCATGTGTCACCGTGAGTCTTCACCATGCTGCAGGGGAAATTCCGGAGGCGCTTCTCTCCTTCTTGCCTCCCTTCTCTGACTGGAGTGTCGTGTGGTCCTTCCTCTCAAAAATCTTGCTCCTCTCTCTGCCTCAGGTCTTCATTGGCTCCCGAGGAAACCGACTCTCGGGCGAGCCATGGCGGAGGCTTGGGCTACGGCAGGTCGGTTCACAGAAGCCGGGCAGGCAGCGGGACGGCCGGGATGATCCGCCCGAGCCGAGCCCTGCCCGGGGCCGTGCCCCCCCATTGTTCTGTGCCCCCTCTTCAATCTGTCATTGGCAGAGGTGCCGATGGGCTCAGCCCTGGCCTGGGGTGGGTCCAGCCTGGAGCTGGGGAAACTTCCAGCAGTTTCTCACAGGGGCTGGATCGGTGGTACTCCTTCCCCCACCCCCCGGCTACTAAACCCTTGGAGCCAGGGGTGGGGGTGGACCCTTGGCAGCCACTGACAGGAGCCCCCACTGCAGCCCCTCCCTTGCTGCAGCAGAGCTGGAGTCAGGGGAAACCTTCAGCAGCTGCTGACAGGAGCCGTTGCTGTGCCCCCCCCTGCTGCCAGACAAACCCCCACACAAACCACAACAGTTATCCTTTCTGGTGAAGCTTGACAGTGTAAATAGAGAAGCAGGGCAAGATCTGTCTCTGGTTGGGATGTTTGCCTGGATATAATATCTACTCTGAGTGGCAATCCACGTTCAGAATAAATGGACCAAATCTAATATTAATTATGGTGTAAGTTTTGCATATTATATGCAACAATAATATTTCATTAGTGTTCTGGAAAAGAAACACTGATACAAGCTCTTAAAATATGATTGAAATAAATTACAGAAGCTTGTATCTGAACTGGAACAGCCTCTGGCTTGCCTGCACTTCCTGTAAGGCTGGATTAATGCCATGTGCAAAACAATAAAGTGATATACATTGATTAAATTTGCAGAGTATTTTTTTAACTTCAAAATAATTTTCCCATCTTTTTTCCATGCTGTATCCAGATCTGTTTTCTAAAATCTGCAGTCAACTCTCATGAAAGCAAACCTGAGAACAAAGCCAACACACTGTAAAGCTTGGTGGTCCAGTCCTGTCTTAGCGGCCCCCTCCAAACAGCAATGTCATGTGAATTTAATATTAAAGCACAAATATGAGTGGAAGAATTGTAATTTATTGACTACAATCTAAAGCAATGCTATTAAGACTGTTAGGAAGTAACTCTTCTTCAGAAAGTGTTTTTTTTCTCTAAATGCCTGGTTTCTAGTAAAGGCGGACAAGGCTGCCGTGCCGCTGTTCAAGGGTAAGGAAAAATCAGCACTCTGGAGACTCCCGTCAGAGGAGAGGGGACTCCCAATAGTGACAGTCAGCTGGAGGCCATCCACAGCACTGCTAGGATAAGGAAGCAGCCTCACTGACTGGCAAATTAATCCAGTAGAACCCCTGTGCAGACTGAGCAGAGACCATGGACCAGACAGTCACCCCAGCTGCAGACATACCAATAGCGCCCAAAGAGAGTGACTGTGTGAAGAAATGCTTATTTCTCCAAAATTTTCTTTCAGACAAGAATCATCCTTCTCAACTGGTGTGCTTGGTTTCTGAGGATGAAAAGACCAGGGGAAGATAAAGTGCGTCCTGCCTGTCAACATAAACAGCGTCGATGTAGCTTATCGAGCGTGGAGATGAACACTGTGAGCGGACAGCAATCCAGTAATGGGAACATGCTGTACATTGGGTTTAGGGGGCTGGAAGGGGTTCACTGCACTCCTACCACTGATTCAGGGGTGATCTGTGGGAGGATGACCTGCTCACCAACAGATGAAGAAAACCTGCTGCACAGTGGCCACCCCTCTGAAGGTGACCCGGATTTGGCTAAGATCTTGGAAGAGGTCAGGTACATTGCAAACCGATTCAGAGACCAGGATGAAGAGGAAGCCATTTGCAATGAGTGGAAGTTTGCAGCCTCTGTAGTGGATCGGCTCTGCTTGATGGCTTTTTCAGTCTTTACAATCATTTGTACAATTGGTATTTTAATGTCAGCACCAAACTTTGTAGAGGCTGTGTCTAAAGATTTTGCTTAACGCTCCAATCTGATTCTCGGAAGTATGACATGTAGCAAATAAGAGTGTGGTTTTTTTGTTTGATCACTTGTTTTTAATGAGTATACTGCTTCTTACTGTCCGCTTTCTTTTGCCCCCTCTCTGCTCCGGAGTTCCTTTCCGGAGAGCAGTTCCCCTTCAGAAGGGAAGCCAAGGATTGCTCCCTGGGCTGCCTGTGCGCAGCTCTGCTGAGCTCTCTTCTGTGGGAGGTGCGAAGTGGCTGCAGGTCCCTTCAGAGTGACAGGGTATTGTGCCACCATCTCCTGCAGGTTTTTGAACTGGCTATTGCAAAGTAAGAGGTAGGCATTGGCAGAAATGTCACTTCTTCCAGACTTTGTTATAAAAGGTAGAAGGTGGTCCACCTTAACTGTTCGAAGGAGCGATCGTAAACACTTATGTTTAGGAGAGGGTTATATCTAAATAGATGGAATCTCAAACAGCAGAAAGAAAAGGGAGAAATAGGTTGCTTTTCAGTTACTGCTTCTTACCAAGTGGTACGTAGCTCTCCAGCTCACTCATAACCTCCTAACCAGTCAGATCCATAACTCCCTCCACGTTTTACATAGAGCGTATGTGACTTGTCTGAGACACCATGAACCATAAAGTTAAGAGGAAATACCACATAACTTGTCCTTCTGTATCTTTCTGGATTTGACCTAGAAGTTTGGCCTGAATTCTTAAACGGGCTTCATAGTAATTTTTGCGATGTTTACTACTTCTTCTTTCTCCCCGGAATGACATTCTTTCAACTGATGACCTTTTGAACTATCAAAAAGAAAAGGAAGTATTTATGATGCCTTTATCCTCACTTGTTAAAAACAAATTACACACACTTGTCTCTTTAGTGTTAACTGGATTCCAGTGTGGAAAAAGTAATTCAGTATCTTGTACAGGCTTAAGCATAAACAAAGATTCTAAAGCAAGAAGAAGCCATTAAATCCTGAGGTCAAGGTTTTAACTTAAAAATTAAATGTTTGCTCTTTTGTATGCTTAGCATTTTGTAGACCTCCTTCTGTTGAGTCACCATAACATGTCTTTGCAAGAGAACTGCACCTTTTCTGCTCAGTTTATCATCCGAAGAGCGCTAATGAGAAATAAAGCTTTCCTGGGTCCGATATAAACTATGAACTGTATAAATATGTATTCACGTGTACACACTGCATATGCCTCCAGTGAAAGGTTATGACATAAATACAAATTCTCTTAAGTCTAGACAGACTTAATGAAAAGGGCTGAGCTGAGGATACCAGGACTGAAACTTGGTGTGTCCAAAACAGCTGAGAATCAGTCAGTTCCTGGCACACCAGTATTCCTGACCAGTGATGTAAGTGGTAAAAAAGAAAAAAGATGTGGGGGAGGATTACTTTGCCATTGACTGCTTGCTTTATCCTACAGAATCCCGATTTTTTGACTGAGGTCTGCAGGGATGCAAAGGTAGGCCTGTTGTACCATGTTTTTACTGTGAAATTAACTCAAGGCCTCAGCTTCTCTCTTCAACGGGATTAAAATAAAGTGACTGAAATGTTTATTCTCCCTAGGTAACAGTTTCCTTTTCACAGTCTGCTCCCTCGAAAGCATGTCCAGAGCACCACCGGTACCGTCCCTCACCCGAATGAACATCTGGCTCAAACACCTTCCTGCCAGAGAAAAGGGCAGGAGGAGTGAAAGGAGGGCAGCATCGTTCTCTCAGTTTGTGAATTCTGTCCTCCTCAAGGTTCACTCAGAATCTCACAGTGTAGAGACATGAGCAGAGCATTCAAACCCTTCTTGAAAGCTCATCTTAAAACCATATCTCACAGTTATCTATGAGAAGTTATATTTTCAGGAGCCATTATTAAGAATTAGCCATCCAATAATTCCTGCAAATAGTTTCTAGTTTATAGATTGCATATGAATAGGAAATTACGAGTCCAAAATCTGAAATGTGAGTTTTGTTCATTTGTGAAGAACTACACATATCGTGTGGCATGTGCTGCTCTTCTGAGTAACGCTCCTGGGCTAGGCTGATGACCTTAAATGTTGATTTGCATCGGTATTTTTTCCTTCTGCAAGTATCCCTAAGTAGCTACGTAGAATGTTCCATTTAGTCCTTGTAAAGTTTTGGGGTCCTCTTGGAAAAGAATTTTTCGAGAAGACCTGAAGACTTTTGGAGACTACCTTGTGCAATGGGACACAACTGCTGCGATCAGAATACATGACGCATGCAATGTAAGAAGCATGAGGGTGCTCCTCTTTCCACCAGAATCCATCTACCGTGGCCGTAGAAATAATCTTGCTAAATCCAGGAGTTCTTTACAGAAGGGTGGAGAAAGCAATTTACAATTTGACTGTAAACTTCATTATCAATGGCAGACATGCCTGCGCTTAAGAACTGGAGGCTGGTAGTTGGCCTTTGGTGAAGTCTTGCCAAAGTCTGTAGCACTGGGTTGGTCATACCGTCCAAGTGTGTGATGCTGTCAGCGAATAGCAGCTGTTGGACAAGGTAGCTGCAAGGCACCAGCACCATGCCCACACCACTGCCTTTATTGTTGGCAGGATTAATGAAAATGCACCAAGGGGACAAGAATCCTGATTTTCCTACTGTTAACTCAACCTGTAAGCATTTATTATAAATTTTAAATAGGAGTGACAACTTCTCTGTTCTGTTATTTTGCATTGATAAATTAAATTTTCCTATAACTGAGCTGAGCGAAATTGGGAAGTTTCTTGTCAACCTGTGTGAGTCTTAAATATGTTTGTGTACGCACTAAACAATATTTTGATCTAAATGCTGGGAAAAATATTTATTTACAATTCTGGGCATAGAAATGGAAATGGGATACTGCATGTGGTATGCATATATAATATTAAACACTATCAATTGATGGTAAGGATCTGTTATAATCTTAATAGTCCAGAGAGAGGATAAGCAGATGGTTCACCCCAACTAAGCTGTGACTTGTCTGACAAATTCAAAAGCTCACTCTAGAGCTCAACTGTCATGTACAATACTATATGTGAACAATGTATATTGCTTTTTCTCATTTTGTATTGAATTGTATTGAATATTTAAAAGACTTTTTAATATTTTAAAAAAATATTTAAGTGTTAATGCCAAAAGAATTCCAAACAAGATTTTAAAAAGTTAGTTTTAAATACAGAGAAATTATTTAAACAGTATTTAAAATATTAAATTATTTTATATAGGAATTGATAATACTATGTAAGACTTTTTTTTAAAGGTTTCTTTAAATTCTCTTTACATTCTCTCTAGCTGCAGGATGTAATCTCCATTCACCTGTGACAATTCAACTTTTCACATTCTTTAACAAGAAAAGAAAGTAAACCAAAGTCCTGCATTTTCTTTCCTTTTGTTATACTATTTTTTACATTAAGAAACATTGCATAAAGGGCATTAGAAAGAGATGTTACATCTGTCAGGTACTGATTGTCATATAAGCAATTCAATACCTTCTCAGTCCAGCACAAATAAAAGATTTAGATCAAGAGACTTTTGATTCTTTCTCATTTTGCTACAATGGAAATAAACTCAAGTGGTAGTAAACATGAATAGCCATAAAAGAAATAAAAATGTCTTTGGAAATATCAATCCGGGGATGACAGAGGTCTTTAATAATTAAAAATACATTAATATCCTCCTAGCAAACCAGTCCCACACCAAACATACATTACTACTGTCTTACATAAACGATCAGAGTTAACCAAGTAGGACTGAATGCCGTATGTTTTGGATGAGCCTCAATGCCAGTAGTAATTTACTTCTTGAAACAGAAGAGAGAAACAACTGAGAAAACACAAATCTATGCCAGCTGAATAAACTGTTGGTTTTGCCAGCTGCAAATTTTCATTGTTGGCTACTGGTGAAAAAATATCTAGTCAGCAGAATACCCCCTAGATGGGGAAAACTTATCAGTGGAGTTTTTTGCAGACAGATTAGTTGTACTGCCCGTATGCTGAAACAGCTTCCAAAAAGCTTTCTGTCTCTACAGCATCCTGCTGAGCATGTGCCAGTAGTAAAAATCAAGGGTGGCTGAACCCAAGACGTTCTCTTATTGCTTCCACAAGCTTGTAAGGACCAGTTGAAGACAACCAGTTTAGTCAAAGTCAACACACCAAGTCATGGAAGCATATAGTTCCTACTGAATCCAACCTGTCTTTGGGTAGGAGCTGCCATGGTTCCCAGTGTCAGATATTCAGGTGACGCTCATGCTGATGGCCGCTCGCTCTTCCAAGCCAACATGCCAGCTCTCCTAGAGCGCTGAGAAGCAGAACATACTGTCTCAGACTTACTGTTACACTTCCACATGGTCAGACAAGTTGTTTAGCTCGGCACACAGCAAGCAGTGTCCTGGTACTGCGTATCGACCTACCATCACACATACTCCGTCTCTGAAGCATTTGTGAATGGGGATTAAAATTGGACTGCTGTCTGCTACCATGGTCAGGCATCTGGCTGGTTAATACGCAGACTGAGAGCTGCCATCCTGTAGGAATCTGTACATGAGCAGATCCAATGTCATTGCCCTGTGGGTGGCAGTGTCCTTTGGAGCTCTGGGTCCTGTGGCCATAGAGAGTAACAGTATCAGCCATCCAATTTTAATCCTGTAAAAACAATCAGAATGTATTTTCTCTTCAACAAAACTGATTTCTTAGCCTAACTTCATGATATTAAAATATCAGTAAATCTTAAAAGCCTGTGAACAGAATCTAACCTGGTAACCAAGCAGGATCTTAACAGGACTACCACCAGAAATGAAAGCCTTTCACTATTACCTTTTTTCTACATTGCTTCTGCTGCTTAAAAAAAAACCTTAATGTCTATGTAACATTTATTTGTGCTATTAAGTATTTTGCAGATGATGGCATAGAGGGAAAATAAACAACACTCTCTCACACTCCAATGACCACATTCAAAACTGCAATTTATTAACAGCGCATGAAAGTATTCAAGTCCGAAACTTAGCGTCAGTGTCTTATCTATACCCTCTGAGTTAAGATATCACTAGTAAATCACTGGGTTTTCAGAGCTGCAGTGACTTGTCTGTAATAAAGCTGTATAGGAACAACAGTTTAAACTCCAAAATAATTGGAACTATCTGTGTATTTTTACCTTAAAAAAAACCCCAGACCAAAACCCGAAAAAAATTTAACAGCCGTGATGTGAAGTAATAGGGAATATGGCTAGATGTGAATAACATCCAGAGAGGTTTTCCTCTTAACTAAACAATTCAAGATGTAACCCAGTGCCTCAGTTCCTGTAAGAGGCAGAGAAATCTTTCTACTGAGTCCACAAGTCTGGGATAAGGACCATACTCAGTCCAAAAACCTTCACAGTTATAATTTGTGTGTTACTCTGGTTCATGGTATGTGTGCAAATGAATTAAGAATAAGCCAAATATTACACATTCGTGTTAAATTGGCTTTAGGCTTAGAAACCCAAAACCTGCATCCCACAGCAAGATGTATGCACAACATCCCGCAGACAATATTACTTTACTTCTCTGTACACATGGATGACATACAGCTGTGAAACATTTCCCTAATAACTTTTTTTACTGGACAAGAATTCCTGTTTGAGACAGCTTTTGCTGACACAGCATGTTTGTTGCTCCCTGTTATTCCAATTTCTGGCCGAGTGAAACCTGATTAGCAGACGGTTTTGATCAGCAGAAGTGTTACAGGGCCACCGTTCAGGAAGAGCATGTAAGCTTAACCCTTGACTGGAGTCACAAAATTTGCCATTATTGTGCCAAGTTGTGCACTGGAAGCACTACGCTCCAACTGATGATGTTCATGCCGACACCGCAGTGCACGTGTGCCTGTCGCAGCAGAGAACGCCGTCACGGATGGCAGCAGCGTACTTGCCGGGCAAAGCAAGCCCGCCAGTTCCATGCAAAGAGTTTTCCTGGTTCTTCTGACTCTGCTGTGTACGTGGGTACAATGAGAATATGCTGGCTTCACTGGTTAGTGCTTAGCTCAGCTGGTGAAACACATCTTTCTCTTGATGGGGTGATAATGTAAGAGACCTGGGAGTGATGGGTGTCAATACATAGCCCATTGGTGTTAAGACTATCAGACACTGGTTTAAACTGGCCTAGGCTGAAACCAGGTTAACGACACGCACGTATGGTTGTAGTTCGTTCTTCACTAAACCAGTTTTCAAACCTATCGAAGTGAAACTGCTGCATCTTTCTCTGCATTGAGGTTAACACTCATTCATTATCTTGTCTGCAGCTAGCAGAGATCTCTTCTAACATTGCTTTGTGACAGTTTACACACTGTCCATGCTGTTTACGATTAACAGTATCTTGTAGTGAAGCGGCTGGAAACAAGGAGAAGCTGCCGAAGTAGCGTATTTTTTGCAATAAGTGGCTAAAGGTAAAAAGGGCACATGAGTGACTGGGAGAGAATGGGGGAGACAGGTTTGATATCATCATCATCAGAGCGCTGTGCCGTACGCCGTCAGTACCAGCCCTGTACACCAGAGCCCACGCAGAGATCTGCTTTGACTACTGGTTGTGCAGATGGATGCTGACAGAGGGCAGGTCCGCACCCACTGGGGACACACCAGTCACAGGTGGCCACACTTCAGTGGGGGTCCTGAACATAACACGTGGCAGAAGCCCCGTTCGTGACAACCGAGCTGAACCGCACTTCATTTGATGACACACATATGCAAAGATCTAGAGCTGCTCAGAGCTGGCAGCCCTCTTGTCCCTTTTCTCTGGCTCAGATAACATCTCCCTGCCATCCCCCTATTTATACAAGTAGGTATAAAGTCTGCTTCTTCAGGGAGATGCAGCTAAAACAGAACATGCTCAAAGTTGTAAATAAACACTTGCAAAATATTCTGAAAAAGTATGCAGAGAAAATCTATGTTAGCTCAAAATCAGTTGCTAAAAATATACTGGAATTCACAGCTTTCCAGTAGTTTTCCAGTTGCAGTAATACGCCAGGGCTTTTAGTATGCCAGTTGATAAATGGGATGGGGGTAACAACCTTCTTGCTGAAATTTTGAAGCAATCTGTGTGGGCTGAATGGGGTATAAGTGTGGCCAGCACAGCTTTTAGCCCTAGCACCTATAGCCTGTCATATAAAATAGCTCACTGTTCATTTGCAGTCATTTAATGGATTGTTCTGTGCACCCAATGGAAGCCAACCCATAATGAACAGCACCGCAGAGATCTAAAGCATCCAGCCTCCGTTCTGAAAGACTGGATTCATGCCCACTCAATTCAGTAATAAAAGCTGATTTCTCATGCACTGTCCCTAGTGCCCTGGAAAATGTCCTATCTGCTTGCAGCAATATAAAACCTGCACCGTGCAAATTCTGAGATTTGCGTCTCCAGACATTGACTTTATCGTATTTTAACAGTAACCCTACATCAGGGTAAATGACAGGAGATTTAGCCTAATATTATACACAAAACACACGCTCATTTTGCACCTTCTCTTAGTTCAAACTCTTCTACCCCTTGCTCCAAAGGTCCCAATAGTGGTCATGCCTTTGCACAGCGGGCAGAGCAATAACGGCAACAGAAAGATGTCTTTTCAGAGGTGAACAATGTCCGAACTTACTCCGTAACACCAGAGCACTTTCTGAACTGCAATGTTTGTCACCTTTGATACATAAACCTAACTTAGATCATCTGGGCGAAAAAGAACTTAATTTATTCTCCAGTTTGAGGGACCAGAGATGGCATTTTCGTGTCTGCCTTTCCTCGCTGGTATGCAGTGTGTTTGGCTGAAGAGCTTTCATTACTGGCAGCTTTCATCGGGGGCCTTCCCCTCCAGTGAGGGTGGTGAACGTTTTCTCTTGAACAGAGTTAATATGGAAACTTCACTAGTCCTTCCGCAATGCCACAAACTGCGTAATTGATTGGAAACCGCTCTGTGTCAGGGTGCATCGTGAGGTTACAGGTACTCCATACTATTGTTCTCTAGAGAGTTGCAGCATTGATTTTCCCATTCACTTGACAAAGAAAATAAAATGCTTTAAGAAAGAAACTCTTCATGTTACCCGGCACACACGCCTATGCCCCAAGCATATTTTCTTCACTTAACTTTCTTAGCGTGAGTGAACACAATAGATTATAACCCACGGTGTAACTATAGTTACAGGATTTTTTTATTCGTAAACTCGGCTCTAGCCTAAATGATGAAATCAGAGTAGCTAGAACCCGACATATGTGACAGCAGAGCAAAGCTAGAAAAGCAGATGTACTTAAGCTCTGAAGTGACAGGTATGTTCATCACAAGGGTGGTTCAAGGGAAACTGTCAGGCAGTGGATTTTCCGTTCCCCCACCGCGGAGGACTCAGCCTGCTCTCCGTGCCGGAGCAGAGCGTGAGCTCCTGCTGAGTCAGAAAGCTGCTGGAGTGGGAGTGTGGAAGCGCTGGGCTGCACACGGGGAAGTGAGTCATATTGTCATCCCATGCAAGCCAACGATCTGCCAGGAGGAGGAGAAGGCTAGGCAGAACTTCAGCAAAGGCAAAACTCCACCGGGAAGAACTTCAACCCTTTCTCTAAGAGTTGTTCCTCTTTCCCTATCCAACTAACACGACTGACTGCACAGGTGATGAATACTCTGTCACTGTGTATTTGGGAAGCTTTATGTACACCTCTTCTTTTTTTGTTTTTTTTTTTTTTTCTTTTTTTTTTCAAATAAAGAGGAATATTCACATACCACCATGGCAGATAAAGGATATTTTCTAGATAAGGTGTGAAGAAATTGTGTTTACCTGTAATTCACTGGGCTGTAGAGTCTAGGGAAAGAATCAGAGCTGAGGCAAGTCTAACCATTTAATGTCTGTTACTATATGCTACCTAAATATTGAAGAAAATATTTCTCCTTTTTTGTTGTTTTATTTTGTTCATTTTTTTGGTCTAAACTGTAAAAGCTTTAAGCTTTTCAAACACTTAAGTTTTAGGTAATACTTTCAAACCTGTTTAAATGCCTGAAGAACATCAGCCCAACATATCTGGGGAAAAAAAAATCCCTTAACTATCAGAAGGTCTTTTGGGTTTTTATTCGCAACATTTGTTTCAATTATTGCCCATACAACTGGGCCCAAAACTCATGTAATAAGTTATTTTTTATCACTTTACTTAAAAGCTTCTCTAACTTGCAAGGCAAAGTGACAGACCACTGATTCTGTAGCGGCAAAAAATCAATAGCAAGAAAGATGTCCTCCTGGAGGATATGCTTAGGGAGCAAGAGCACCACAAGCCTAATCAACTTCTGCTATCAGTTTGTGAAGAATTATTGTCAGTGCTTGCGTCGGTCGGATTTGGGGAAGAAATACATCCTGTCCCTCTGCACAGTCCTGTAGCGAGCACAGACAAGATCTTTTTCAGAGGTGATAGTGATTCATCCTCTAACTTGGTGTACCTCCTCTTCCTCCCGTGGCTTCACAGCAACTGATAACCTTATAGGGCCTAAGGCGATTGGTCCTTACCCACAGATTTGTAAGAAACCCACAAATGGTTCCTGATGGTGGTTATTAGCTCCTCTTATTTCCCGCGTGAGCTACTTGCGTCTATATTGAACACAGCAGCTGCTGGGCTATCAAACCCCCAACTCTCTCTGGGAAAAGACTTTTAATCTCTGATGAGAATAGCCTAATAAAATAAACTGTGTGTAATGATAAAACCAGGGTGTCTGTGCCATCATACAAGAGAAAGGGACTCGGTTTGACTCCACAGAAGGCTCTTGTAACTCTCAGCACATTGTTTACAGGAAGAGTGAGTAGGAGTGCTCCTGCTTCCAGAGCATAACACATTTAGCAGAGACCAGCTACTGACTGGCTTCCAGATGCTGCTGCATTATAAACAGCTACCTTTGTGGTAGTAATTTATTACTGTAAGCTAAATTGATGTATGCTTGAACAGAAATTTTCTCATTTAAAAAAATGTTGGGGAAACCAGCCGATTTCACCAGGAAAAGATGCAGGTTGGGGGTATTTTGAAATACCTCAGAGTTAAAATACAGCCTGTGCATTAAAATATTACGTGATTGTACCATTTCCATGGGGAATACCACACGCTGCACACAAAAGGGTGGAGCAGTATAGCACAAGTACAGTGTTATTAACCTGGAAAGGTCTGGGAACTATGTATGCGAAATACTAGCATTGAGATATACTTTAAACATGCAGAACAGGGTTTTTTTTGTCAATATATGGATTATTTATAGCATAGAAAAAGTTATTATGCACATACAAATTTTATTTGGCCATTAACTATTACTTTACTACTCTGCTTAAAATTCTGCCTGCACCGACAACTGCGTTATCCATTTTTATGATTCACAGCTGCCAGCAGCTCTTGTTGGAGTCATACATCTGTGAAGCACTCCTAGTACCGAAGCAACTGAAATGGCACATTCAGCTTTCAGAAAATAATTGCACAACCAAATAGGCAGCACATAACAAGACATGCCTGGAGCTAGTGTGCTGAGGTTATGAAGGAAGTTAAAAGAAAGGCTGGTAAAGTACATGGATTTCAAATCAAGTGACAGACTAAACACTACAGTGTGACCCAGTCTGCTGCCATAATCCTCCTTTTCCTTATTTTATCATTGCAGGAATTTTCTTATGACTTGGCTAAGTCCTATTATTGCATCTAGCCTTGTGCCTTCCAAGGAAACATCAGGGTCCTCTACTAAAATTAATGGCAAAACTTCAACTGTAAAAGAACTGCGGAGCAGNCTAGTCTAAATTTACCCTCTTTTAGCTTATATTTACCCTCTTTTAGCTTAGATCTTCGATAAAAACTTAACCACAGGATCTCAGACATGAGCATGGAGAGATACCAGCAGATAAGGGAGACAATCTTCTTGGGGAGGTTGTCAAACTTACTATGAAACCCTTTGCCCCCAACCAACCCTTCCTCCCACCCCCGTAATTATCTTAAATCGACAAGACAGTGAAAAATAATTTACCTTGAGAAGTCAACAGGTCTTCAAAAAAGCCACTGCTGGTCTGTCTACAGTCACGCTTGTTTCACTTCTTAACAACAACTTTTCTGTTCTGGCAATTTAACGGTTGGTTAAATGGTACCTGTGTGACCTGGCGACTTCAAACCTACCGTCATTATTATTTTCCTCAGGTAAGAAAAATAAAGTGAATATTTCTGAGGTACAAATCTAGTCACATAATTCTACAATTACATGATCCAGAAGAAGCTTTATATGTTTTGTAGCTTCTAACATACACCTCTCGTATCCATGCCTTTAGGATGTACTGCACAGTAATATCTGTATTTTATAACTAGTGAAATGTGGAATTGTTGGCAGTTTATCGCAAGTTCCCATCCTCAGGGTCCATTAGTATTCCAAGACTCGGTGAAAACACTGTATCTGTCTACGGACTTCAACTTCTGTAGGTTTTCTGAAAATTTCTGCTTCTGAAGCTTTCCAGGCAGTGGAAAAGAAGGCATATATAGTTATATCAAATATGTCCGTTTAAAACTGCCTTGACAGGAAAAGTCTTAAGCCTGGAAGTGGTCTACACTTAGGAATAGCAAGAAGTAAGATAACGATGCAGGTTTTAATGTCTTTAAAACCATTATTATTTTGGGCATAAGGAAATACATTAGAAGGAGACTTATATGGCCACTTCTTTGAAGAACCAATATTACCCACTGCTCTGTAAATTTGTAAATACAGTTCTGAAAAAGCATTCAATTCACTGCATAGCTTATATATTGACTGACTATAACTATATACATGTGCATTTTTACATTCTTTTTTACATTATCGTATTTTCAGTATCACAGTACCATCACAGGAACTTTCTAGACAAAATAATTTCTTTCAAACCCATGATGGGTACTGCAAGGAGTATAAAAGTGGTATTATCTTGAGACTTTTTTGGAAATTCATTTTTTAGCAAACATTCTCTAAACTCACTATGAAGCTTGTATTGCTAACCTCATTCTGTCTTCCAAAAGGGTATTTCCCTGGAAAATTGCATAATCCTACACAACACATGAAAAAAGCAAGCCAAGTAAAAATCTTTGGAGGGATTCAGTTCTCATACTATTCTGATTAAAAATTCTGCAAGCAGCTTAAACAAAGTGTACAGTGACTCTCAACAGACAGACCCGCTTTGAAGAAGGAAATTAGTTCAAAGACGAGGAGTAAGACTGGTAAAAGGATTAGAGGGCAGAAGACAGAACTTAAACTGCAGTAGGGTTATAAAATTGGCTATGGGCTTGAGATGAAATCTGCTAAAGCCGTTAATGCTGAAGACTCTCACTAAGCCTAATGGAGTCTGGCTCCATCTCTGTGTAAGAAAAGGCAATGTCTTATACAACACATTTATTCTGAGTACATGCAATGGTTCAAACAATTGGAGCCATTTGAAAGAAGGCAAAGGTTGGCTCATGATGTCTGTTCACACAGCAGTTGCTGCGGAGAACAAGGAAGTGTGCCGTTTGAACGGAGTTTTATGTTTGGTAGGCAGAAAAAAATTAATTCAATTGCACATCTGCTGTGGAGATCCTACGAATGATTAAATGTAGGTTTAACACCTTCCATTGCCATCTCCCTATTACACACATGCATCAGAACTTGGGTCATTGCTTCATCTTCATCACTACTTTGCTTTCTGTCCATCTTCCAAGCAGGGTTGATGATCCTGATAGTGTTCCTGAGAAGAGGTCTAAATCAAGGAGTGCTGCATTGAAACTTCATTTCTACACTAAGGGACTGGAAGAAGGAAACACAAACAAAAGCAAGAATAGGAAAGAACACACAAGGGAGTGACATCCTCCTGAAAAACCCAGGATCTGTATTCTGCAGATCTACAGAAATCTGAATCAGGCCGAACATGTACTACTGAATGAAATAAAGTAAAAGAGAAATTCTTCACCGAGAAACTGGAAAATTCACGGAGAAAACCTTTGAATATATGTTTAAGATGACAACGAACAGTATATTAAAAAAAGACAAAACCACCTTCAGAGCTATAACTAGTCATGAGAAAAATTAAAAAGACCATCAGTCTAGCAGTCTGCATGGTTATACACTATTCTCAACTAATATAAAGCTCATACAATAATTATCAGATATAACCAATAAGTCACCATCTGCAGATACAGATTTTCATCACTAGGGAAACAATAATTAATGATGATGCAACACCACCTTCATTTTTATAGTTATTCCATGACTCTGGGGAGCCTGAGGAGATTAATTATTTACAGAAGAATTATATGAAGGTGGATACCCATATATGGGACCTTTTTTTGTCAGATGGCTTCATATACAGATATTTTCTTAGGCAGAAATGGATAAGAAGCCTACCTGTGCCTGCTGCTATCCTATTGCTGTATTTACTGGCTTGCTAATCTAAATGCATAAATGGAGCATGGGAAACCAGCCAACAGTTACGCCTGGAGACTTGGCATCACGGTGTATGCTGTTGGTTCACATTTGTTTTCTCCTTCTTATACCAGCAATGTGAACAGTTTGTAAAGACCCAGACTCCACACAAATGAAGAAAAGACCTTACTTTTTTGGATCCTAAACATAGAGGAATATGTTACGCAGACTCATGATCAAGTACATTTATTAAATATATTCAAAAGACCGAGAAAGAAATGCTAAGAATAATCATATGCTTTAAATTACAACACCCTTTCGTCTGAATCAAAGGCGCAAAATCAGGGATAATCCCAAAGACACCACGGTAAAAAATGAGATTAATCTGTTGCATGACTACTTCTTACTAAGGAAAATTAAAAATTATGCCTTTTATAGCCATGGAATAATTTTCAGCAAAAGATTCTTTTCAGGTACTTAAATATCTAACAGACTAGCTCCTCTCTGCAGCAGTTGTTCAATAATTTGTAATTTTCTTGTAACTGGGAAGATAAAAGCATGGCTGAAATTCACGGATTTTCAGCATTACAAACAAGATTGCCTGCATTTTCCTTTTAGAGACAGATAAAGGGACTGTACTTAGGAAGATTTGTTCGTGTTTTGGTTTGGGTTTTTTAGACACACATAATTTGTATCAAGTGGGCTAAAAACAGCACTCAGGATTATAAGGGGAGTGTCAGAGTGATAGGCTCCAAGTTACAGTGTTTAAGAGTGTTTAAGATGTTTAAGAGGATCACCTGACCATGCAGCCTTACCTTTTGTATGTCACAGTCCATTAATATTTTCATAGAATCATAG
>VZTO01016549.1:57049-104386 GCA_013400615.1 Syrrhaptes paradoxus | reverse complement strand
TTGGATGTTTGTAGACCAAAAAAAAAATTAATAAAAAAAAAAAAAAAAAAAAAAAAAAAAAAAAAAACACAACAAAAAAAACCCCCACAAAACAAACCAAATGCTGCGCATCTTCCCTTTTCTATAGTTGTTGACATATATTCACACACCAAATACTCACAAACGAGTGGTTCAAAACATTACCCATTTTCTGGTCTCCCTTCCTTCCCCCTGCTTGTTACTGCCCCCACAACAGAGCTGAGAAACCAAGTACGCCTTCGTGCCTGCATTGCTTCCAAGTCTGGCAGCCCAACTTAAACCCATCTTCTACAGGCATCCAAGGCCCACTACGTAAACCAAACATTAAACTTTGATATGTTTATGGCGACCTCTCTGACCATTTGGCTGCCTGTTTTATTGCCCTTTGTGTGTGCAAAGGCAAGTCCAGCCCCTACATCTCCTTCAGTAAAATCACCAGGAACATCTGTGAGCAGATCCTCTAATTCTCCTTGTAGGACAAAGGGAATTATTTCCACAAACATCTTAAAATTCCAGGAATGGCTTTCCACCTCTCTGGCCTGTGGGATGTGAATGGCTCAAAATTCCAGCAAAAATAGCCATCTGAACTGGCAATCTTTGTCAACACTTTTTTTCTTTGAAAGTCTTGTTTTCCTAACCAAATAAAAAAAAAATACCCAATGAATTTAGCTGTATTAGTCACTGAGCATAAGATTGTCTGCCAGGATCCTTCTCCCCCCCCTTTCTTTTTTTTCTTCTTCTCTGTGGCTAAGAAAAAAAAGAAAAAATGGAAAAACATACAGCAAAGAAACTACACAAGGTATTCTGTAAGAATAAGAAATAATTAGCAAGTTTTAATTTGAGCGTAGATTTCTTCCTGGCATTGCAGATGTGCAGCTCAGTCTACATCTGTGGCATTCAGAGAAGGGGAAAATGCTGAGCATGCCACAGACTTTGCTGTTTAATTAAGTTACCACCACAGCTGAGCTTGGTCTAACAGCTACTGTTGACTAAAGGGGCAATCCTTCCTTTTAGCCACTCCTACTGCCTCTTTGCATGCACTCCCCTGCTTACCAACCTCCCAGAGGTAACTCAGTTCACTAAAACTAGAGGGGGGGGGGGGGAAACAACAAACAAACAAAAAAATCACTAAACAAATAAACCCAACAAACCTAGCCCCCCCCCCCCAACCTAATATTTTTTTCTGCTCATCACATGAGCTGAACCAACAGATCAGTGAGGTGCTACTCCCTGGGTAAGAAAGGGGTAGGACCACAACAGTGGGGGGGAGGGAAGAGGAAGGATATCCCTTTCAGTGGCAAGAAGCTGCTGGATTGACACATCTATATCACTGCTGAGGCACCCTCTGCACAATTGCTGGCGAAGCCTGCCAGAGCCACTGCTGCTTGCCCAGAAGCAGTTGAGATGCATGTACTCATCCTATTGCAGCTCCAGCTTTACCAGCCTGCTATCTCCATCAGAAAAGCAGCAAGAAACATCTGGGACAGCAGCTTTTTCCACTCCCCTATGACATTTCTTAGCATACTCTTTGCCCCAGTCGTACCAAGAGATGCATGTCGGGCTGCACACATGCACTATGATTTATCATTTTTGTGCAACTTATATGTATTTGGAGAAAGTCTTCAGAGGGGAAAGAAAAAAAAAGAAAGAAGACCACAGTTGGCTCCTTGCAATATTTTTAACACTGTTTGCCAGAGGAAGAGGTTACAGTTGTGTGGTGTACCCACCACATGGGGCCAAGGAGCAGCAAGCAACACTCACAACTCACAGTGGGCTTGCCAAGGGAAGTCCTCACAGGGGATGACTGAGACAAACATCTGCAAGAAGCCGTGAGTCAGAAGCACCACCACTAGCACCCTCCTTAGGGTAGAGCTTCTGCCTTTTGTGGGGGGAAAAAAAAGTAAGCCTCAGCAGAGGGTGAAATAAGAAAGCTACCATGAACACACCCATGAGCAAGGGAAAAGGATGCCCGATTTTTTTTTTTTTAAACATGTAAAAAAACCAGGTACTTGGCCCCAAAGTGGACTTTAAAACCCCTGTTAAGCACCATGCCTCTGGGACCATTGCACAAACAACATCCAGCACCCCAGTTTGTAGCTGCCGCACTCAGGCTGATGTAGGCACTCTCCATAAGAGGCAAGGGCAGAGGGCAGGTGGGCATTTTCCATTTGCCGTTTCACACAGCATCAATGAAACATGCCCTGAAAATACCCAGCTACTCCCTCTCCTCTAAAAATTGGTCTGGACTTCTATCTTTTCTGCTGATACATAGCCAATGAACCAGAGGGGGATTCATAAAAAAAGGGGTGGTTGAAGTACGACACAGAAATGAGAAATTCAAGATCAGAGATTTCAGTCCTCTGCCTACTACCTCCCTGCGATGTGCCCCAGTGCCCAGGCTAGAGCCATTGTGCCTTGCATAAGACAACATTCACTGGGCCAAGGAAAGAGATCAAGACAGATCCATGTTGTCTGCCCTGATAGCTAAAGTACATAGGGAGAAGGGTTTCAGTCTCCTTTCCAAGCAGTCCTCCAGAAGCATCCTCTGAATTGGAAGCAGGACCCAAAATCTTTCCCCTTAGAAGTCAGATTAGATGAGAAATTGGGGCAAATGCTGTGGACATTAAGCTGTCTCATGAAGGGGACATTGCCCCTTCTTGCTCCAGCTGTGTTTTAAATGCAGCAACTACCAAAGTGCTGCATGCAGAGTTGCAGCACATTGCAGGCAGGGCCACCCACCCCAGGGTGCTGGGGGTCCACACATGCACCAGCCACCCAGCTGTCTCACCCCACTGAGACCAAGAAACATCTGGACAGAAACGTACATGCAGAAGCGAGCTCCCCGCATCTGGGGAGCCAGGGAGTTCAGGCATCAGGTGAGCAGAAGTCTTCATAATTACCATTTTAACTCCAATCCAGAGCTGCTTCTAGCTCTGGCCCAGTATCCCTAGAGCTGCCTCACCAGTGATTTTTCCCCAGGTATCTTTTAAACATCTAGGAAAAAACATCTCAACAAAACATAATGTATCCTAATATCCTAGCAGCTGGTCCTGGGACATAATCTATGGTTGCTGATGGCCTAGTTTACAGTCAGCTTCCCAGAAATATTTGCATGCTTGGGTAAAGTTGAGTACAGCAATTAATCTTCAGTTACAAATAATCAGAAACATTTAGTCAGAAGCAAACTTAATGAAAGACAAAAGAGGCTTCAGGACAGTATGAATTTCTGCAAAACCAGTATGAATTTCTGAAGTATCATGTATTTAGTACTCTCCGTGATGATTTAAGTATATAAAACAAGAAAGATCATATTTATTTATCAGGAGAAAAAAAACCCCAACTCTCATTTAACTGTAGCCAATACTTCAGAGCTCAGAAGCACTTTCTGGATCATCATCTGGTTAGAAAATATTTTCTTAACTATAGCTTATTTCACTGGAGTCCTTTTCTTTCTAAATAGCCTTTCTGGATTTCAGAAGGGAACATGAGGGATTACTGACCAAGATTAAAAGGTCTGAAGCTTTTTGTTCATTGAAATCTCCCTCTTATTTTCCCAGGAATAAGGGAAGTTGGAGTTAAATTTTCAAAGACTGGTCCTTCCTGCCAGCAAAAAGAAGCCGTTTGCCAGGCTGTCTTTGGAAGCTCAGCAACACCACCACAAACATTTGGGAAGGAAATTGGCCCATCTATAAAGGATTTGGCCAGGACACAGAGAGCTCAGCTTTGCAAACGGCTGCTCTCCTCCTCTTTACAATAGCAGCAAGGTGCAAAGCAGATACAGAGGAGTTCACAGCTCCATGATGTGACAACTGATGGTTCTCACTCCTACCAGATCTGATGCTAACACTATGTGCATTTATCACCAGATTTCAGAATGCATAGTGGTAGCATGTAAGTCACCATATAGTAAGACAGAGGGGCAAATGTCCTTAATTTTTCCCGAAGCTGTTTGGAATATAAGCCCTGTCATGCTGCTACAGAAAAATACCATACCAAATAACTTCACCACGCTGTGGTGAAAACTGCATTCTCTAGTGCAGCATATAAGCCAAATGCCTTCTATCAGAGTAGCAATCAGGAAAGTTTTATACTGGTTTAACAGTAATATTCAGCCTGGGGCCTCCATGATACAAAAATGTGACTTTTTTGAAATACAGTTGTTGAAATTTTTCCCCTAAAAGACACAAAGGAACAGATTTTCATCTGCCATAATTGTGTAGCTCCTGCACAACGCTACACCCATTAATACTAAACAAGAATATATCCCTGTGTCTCCAGATCTGTCCAAATTAGCAAGGTACACCATTTTTCAAAAGAAATTAAATATTACCAAAACAGTGAGAAAATTCTAGTAATGGTGATACTCAAGTCTAGCATGCATAAAAGCTTTAAAACAAGACTTTAGTGATGATAACTTACGTCCAACACACCTTGGATTATGTTGCTGAATTTCACTATAGTCCATCTCCCTTTCTGTTGGACTTCCCCCAGAGCCCCTTGGGTGAAGTGGTCGCTGGCTATGGCTGTTAAGCTGATGGGGTGCAACAACCATCTCCTATTCAGGAGCGGTGTAAAAAAGAATATTGAAGCTACTTTATGAGATAGATAACCAAAACTAGAGAAGTCATCACCCAAAACACAGGCCATGTGCAGGACTAAAGTGGGAGCAGAGCAGTGTCATGGTGTCTCAAGGGGTTTCTGGAGGGTTTGAGAGTTATTGCTTGGAGCTGCATGCACGTAAGAGATAAGCAGCAAAAAATACTGCATGAGCACAGAAAGAAGGCAGCAAGGACACATCGGATACAGCCAGAGAGGCACTCGCCCAGGAACACCAAAATGGAAGCAATGTTTCCACTAGAAAGCAGTCAAACTGTGAGAAGAGTCTCTTTCCCTGAACACAGTGGTGGGGTTCACACAGCAGGAGAAACTGGACTTCACGTACATCCTCTACAAAAATAATCAGACCTCAAAGATACTTGAATAAGTCATCAACAGACACAACCTACAGAAGCCTCAATACTAGCTAAACAAAGTGTGACAACTTCCCCTCCCTTTTATATTTTTTTCAAATCAGCTTTGTTGCTCCAATAACCATGAACTTTGGTTGAGAAAGAACAGATTCAGGCTGCCAGGGACAGTTGGGTTGGAATTTGGTTGGTAGCCTCACAGCTATCTTTAGTCTTCAGACTCTTGAAAAGCACTTCTAAAAGTCTGCATAGTTATGTGTGTCCATCACCGCAGCCACAGACCATCCTGGCACACACAGGTCTGGGCACCAGGGCCTAATTCCTCTCTGGATCAAGTTAGAAGAAATATTCCTCATGGAAAGATACTTTTAATGAGATTTCCTTGTATAAGCTAGTGCCTACAAGGAAACAGGAGCCAAGGCACCCCAAATAGGACCATCCAGAAAGAGATTTCACTAAGAGTCTTTGCCTAGGGACTGGGGTAAGGATGACGGGCCAGAGAGAGTTGCCAGAATTAGGGCAGAGTAGATCTTGCCAGGAACTGAGGTCCCTGTGAGCAGTAGCAGTACTTCCTTTCAGAAACACCCAGAATAACAGTTGTCAAGTTCAGGACAGCTTCATCAGCACAAAGACCTAGAGAAAGTGGGAAGCCAGAGGCACGAGGCAGGCTTACCCAGAGCCATATGTGGTCTCCGGTGCTCCCTTTGCTTCCCTGAACCCATAAGAGCTGCCTTTCAACTCCTTTCCCTTCTCCCTCACCTCTTGTTGCTTTAGTTCCCATTTCATAAAACCGAAAGCTTAGCTTTTATAAAACTGAAAGCTTCATTCCAAGGCAGGAAGTTATCCCCTTTGACAGCAAAAAAAATACCTGAAGAAGCAAGACAAGTTACCTCCGAGAACAAAAAACTATTGTCACGCTGTACTGCAATATCAATAATGAACTCCAGGAACTCGTCAACTTGTGCTAGCATTAAAGTTGGTAACAAAGCAAAGCTTAGATCAGCAGACTATCTCTAAGCACATTTATTAAGCATGTGTTTAAGCATTCAGCTAAAACAGGGCCAGAGGTGCCATAGTATCATCTAAGGAAGTGACTTCTTTTCTCTTTTAGGCCATTTGGAAAAAGCATAGTCAGAGCTAAATCTCATATGTTGCACAATAATTGAAATTTGCATAGAGAATTCCAGAGTAAATTGTTAGCAGACTGTACCACCACAAGCTTGTCAGCATTTTTTTAAAATTTGTTTTAAATTTACATTCCATCATCTTCTTGTTTCATAATTTTTATGTCAGAGACTCTAGTCATCTTGTGACCTTCTCGTTTAAGGGAAAAAAAAAAAGTTATTTCTAAAGTAAACAGGATTTTCCCCCTTCACTATTCCAGGAAACAGAAAATCTTCCCAAACCCCTAATTAAGGAAAAGTCAGAAAGAGTTCAGATTTTATGAGTGAAGCAAATAAGCTACTACAGTATTAAAAACATTGTGGAACTCAGATTATGAAGTTCTAGGTCTTTTTCTAGAATAGAAACCGCTGACTGATAGTGTTTCTTTCTCTTGAAGATGGATTGTACTCAAAGCATTTCAATAGCTTTTAAATGGATTTACAACTAAACATACAGAATATAAATCTTTAGTGCTTTATTTTATTCTTCCCCTCCTTGCTATCTGTAATCATCTTATCTGAAGGTAGATGTCCTTTTCTTGTCAATTTGAGCTTTGTTCATTCAAAGTGGAGACACAGCCTCCCTTCTCTGGGCTGTACTTACCCTTCTCATAAGCAAATGAGGCATGGTAATTTTCCTGTTTGTGGATCAATGCCCAAGCGAGGTCTTCTAAGGAAAATTTGGAGATGGATTGGGAGCCAGCAGAGGGAGCATCACAATAGCTCCCATGTGGGATCATTTCTTGCAGAAGAATCCACAAATTTCAGCTAGACTCAGGACCTTATTGTGTTAAGAAATATACATGCCTACAGTAAGCACGCTTACATTGTTTTACTACATTTTCCATGCTAGCAATGGATTTTTTTGCAAAGGTCATTGGATCAAAGACAGTCACCACTGGGAATATAAATTGTGTATTCTTCATATTGAATCATAAAAGGGGGAGTGGGGGTGAGAAACAGATTTGCAACTTTTTTTCCACTATTTCCAATTAATATTGCTATTTCTCTTTACAACATCAATATTCCCGGTTCTTCTAAAAATGTCTATCTCCAGCAATCTCAAAATATATTAGATACGAAGTACTGCTGTCCTAGAAGAAATTAAAGCCCAGAAAAGCAAATTTTTGTGCATGTAGCCATTTGTATATACCAGGAGGAAGAAAAGTTACTTCAAGAACAAATGTTCAATATGCCCCCAAAACACCTGAAAACAGCTTTTGCCCTCCAGAACAACTTGGGATGTTCTAGGGATAAATCCAGACCTCCACCACTGGGAACTTGACTTCAACAGAGTCGTCATTTCGTAACAGAGGGGACTGCTGTTTCTGTTCACCTCTCAGCTGTCTCAGTAACAAGCTTTTTTTTTTTTTTTTTCAGTGGTTGCATCTATTTTTTGAGCTTCACCTGCCCACAGAGGCTTACAGGCACTAACTCCAATTTCCCTCCCCATTAAGGGAAGTCAATAGCTCCAAGACCAAGTCTGCCACTGGGAGGAATTTGTCCCCAAGAAGCATTACTGTTAAGAAGCCCAGCCCTCAATAGGACACAGAGTGGCGATTCCACTGCCCATTCAACAAGCTGAAAGCCCAGCTCTTATATATCCAAAGTCCATTTTAATTGGGAGCCTAAAGCTATTTTACTCATCAGTAATAAAGGAGCAATTAAGTTCGCAGCTGAAAATGAATTAATGAGGTACTGCAAACAACCTAATTAACTCCTTCATGAGTATTCAGATAGAAACCACACAAAAAAAACCCCACAGGGTGCACTAATTACTTCAGGGGTCCAACTAAAATGAAACAAAAAAAATAGAAAACCACAACATTTGAAGCAAAGGCTATAAGTCTGTCAATAAGTCATCTTCTCTCATGTACAGTAAGCATAGGAAGCCATATATGACACTGTGCACAGGGAAACGCCTGCTATCCCCTGGGATCATGCTAAGATTGGACTTATTTGCTCTGTTTCTCTTGGCAGATGCTCTGGGTGGCACTCTCCTCACCATAAGCAGAAGAGTTTGGCAAAAGGGTTGGTCTGTTTAAACCCACTCCAAGGGAAAGTAGAGGTTTTGAACGGACAGCCAGCAAAAGCCAGCACGAGGTATGTGATGTTGTGCAGTGCCTGGCCAAAGCTGACTTATGTGGCACAGTTTGAGGAAAAACAAGAGGGTCTCTGTGTATACATAAAGGAGGTTAAACTATCATCCTTGACAATTTACATTAACCGTACAATATTTCATTGCCACTGGCTCAGGAATCCATAAAGCCATTTGGGTTAATTTGCTCATCCCTGTTTTTTGGTCATTTATGGCCATGCAAGTGATGGCTAAAATTCTACTGTCTGGGTGGAGAAAAGGTTTACTGAAGCTTTTTTTGCTCTGCTACAAACATTATGCTTGAAGTTTAGAGAAGCGGAGAAAAAAGCCCTTTCCACAAAATCCATGTTGTGGCAAAATACAGCTGCTTTTCAAATCTCCAAACCTGATCTATTTTTAAAGGAAAAAAACAAAAGTTCCCAGTGCTCACAGCAGAGTCTCAGCCTGCAGAATTCAATAACCAGTTCAGGAAACCCATTTCAACATCGAGTTTCAAAGAGGTTATTGTAAACAAAGAGTGAGCCCACAGAACAATATGATTCTTGATCCCCATTTAAGTAGTAGGAACACAGAAAAGCCTCAGAAGTGGAGACATCTGTATTTATGTAGAGTGTTTTCCCTGCCTCTTTGTACTCCATTAAATTGCAAATGGTGAAATGGAATTTCTTTTTTGTGTAGATTAGCCCTTGCATCTTAAATCACCCCAGCTACAACAATGCCACCACTAAAATATGAGGACACTTTCTGAAAGCTGCAGAGGCATTACAATATTTGTTTATAATTAATATCACGGTAATTAAGCCTGACCTCATGGCAGTTCACAGCAGCACTGCCAGCTTTATTGGAGTTTGTCTGAAGCTACAGAAGAACAAGATCAGAATCAGGCCCCAAGGACAGCATTTATATATGACAGCTTGTCCAGAACCTGACCTCATAAGTCTTTTTCTTTATTTGGATTTGATCTACAGCAAGACTTTTGCTTCTCATACATATACACACACAATTTTTATTTTTTCCTGTTAAGGCAAGCTAGGGCTAGAGGCCATCACACAAAGCCAGGCATAATAAGCAACTGGACAATGAGTTCTTATTGACAGGATTACAAAAAAAAAGTTTTCTTTTTTCTCTCTGTACATGCTTAGCTAAACAAAGGTTACCAAGCCTATAAAAGATTATTTTGTAATATCTAGAACTTGGGATTCCTCTCATCAAGATGATGGCTAAGTCTTCTGTCTGTCTGTCAGCACAAGCATTACCCATAGATTGACAGAAGGCGTTTGTTAACTAACCTGTTTCAGTATAGCAAAAATATTTGTTTCATGCAACATGCTTTTCTATAGGAAATACATTAGTACTTATGGTCGCTAAACCAACCTAAGACTAAGGAAGCTGCACTTAGGAACAAAGATATATGATTTTTAATGCTGCAAATCACTTTCCTTTCTAGATCAAAGTTATTCTGCTTTAACGTATTTATTTTTCTTTTTAGCTTATTTTGGCTGGTTTAAGAGAGAGGCTCATTAAGTCACCAGCACACCCAAAGCTCATATATGCTTTGAGTACCGGACTGTGACCCCGCTGTTGTACATGTGCATTACAGCTATAACTTTGCACTGTCCCAGTGAGTAGTTTGCTGCAGTTTGTCATGGGGAAGATAAGCCAGAGCATAATCTATGCACCCTGCAGGTCTTGAGGCTGCTGAAATGTATATGCTATCTGTTGAAAAAAACCAGGGCTCCAAACTGATCTTCAGCTATATAAAAACATGAAGTAAGTGAGAGAAAATAGCTATTGACTTCTGCTTTTATTATTCTGAAGGTTTCTTATTAAGTGTTACAAGAAAAATAAAGTGAGTCTTTCTGGCTCATACAAAAAGAATGCACAATTACTGTTCATTTATTTATCAAGTTGCAAGCCCATCTAATGGTTGTGTCACACTTACTACTATTCTCGTGGAAGTGGAATAGAAGAGCAAGAAGTCTTCCATTCCGCTGAGAGAAATATCCATGTGACTTTCATCTCTGCCACTCAAGGAGGTGCAGTTATAAAAATATAACATCACAGTCAAACTAAATAGAGCTTAGTGGAAAAACTGGAAGTGGAAGAACTAGATTCAGGGACACCTGGATTTTATTGTGGTTTGGTCACTGACTTTAGCAGGATGAAGCGACTGCTTCTTTGTCTGCTCCCCTCCTCCTCCCTCCAGTAAATAAATTATAGTCATAACTTTTTATAAATAGCATTTACGCTGCAGGGATGTTACACTAACCTGCAAGCCTACTGTCAGGTCTAACTAACATTTAAAGCACACACTGAGCAGGGCAAAGTACTGTTAACAGTCATAAAGCGCTGGGCTATGCTGATAGAGCAGTGCTTTGGTCTCAGTTTTATATTTTACAGCCACACTCCTCTCCTCTTATCAAAATGTGGTATACAACTGCCAGCTCCGAGGACTTCCCGTGCACAAACTCCTGCCAAGCTTATGCTGCATTCCCTGCACAGTGCTTTCTCCTAGACTTTTGCTCTGCACATGGTAGATGGTGTTGACTTTAACAAAGAAAATGTAAGGATTACTGAAAGTCTGCAAAGACACATGCTTTCCTGGCAGCTCCTTTGGGCTGAATGTCACTTTTTTCTCTGAAAGCAGCAAAGATGTTCTTCTGAAACTAGGTCCTCCTACTTCTCTGATTAATAAGTATACGTATTTCCAGATAACTTTGTTTTTCTTCAGAAAGAATCTAAAGTCTACACAGGAGATACAGAACATGCTTATCAGCAGTCAGGGAGAATAAATCTGTTTGAAAATGTAGTACCTCGATATTAACACAACATAGCTACTGGAAAAGATCTAATCCTAGTCTGTTGTCAATAGCAGACCTTTCCAGCATAAGAGCAAAAAAAAGCCCAAATTTAAACTGGTAACAGAGACCAAATCCCAGGAGGGTTAGGATTCTTTTATTTTCTAAACAAGGTGGGTTTTTTTGTTTGTTTAAAAAAAAAAAAAGGCACACAATTCTGGATTTTCCTGCACTGTGGAAAAGAGAAAAGCTTTAAAGAAAAGGGTTATTCCCATAGGTTAAACCCTCTTAATTTTCATTGCTATCCATGCTGATCTCAGGCTGTGAGAATAAGGACCTGTACATAGTATTTCAGTTGTTTCTAGCGGCAAGTTTTTGGAGAGGGAGAACAAAACATTGGCACCACGGTTATGCCGAAACTTTGTCAACCTGGCTTATTCAGCATTTTATTTTTCTTCATTGCCTCACTTGATCTGCTGTCAAAAAAACATTTCAGCACCATCTGAGAGGAATCTGTTTCTTTTCATGATGCAGGACCTTCAGTTCTGATGGCTCCTCAGAGTATTTTTCATGTGTTGCAGCAGAGAACTGAGAATTGACGACCCTGCTCCGCGCTCCCTCAGCTGTCTCTGGCTTGTAGCAACTTAAGCAAGGCAAATCTCTCTCCATCTCCACTACAGTACAGGTTTATTTACATTGACTGTCTGACACAATTTAGACTGGATTAAACCACTGTGCAACCACATCTCAAATTGACTTACACCCCTATGTGCTCCCACTCCTTCCATGGCAGGCACACTCCTGACCATACATAGCGTTGAACCAAGCAGCCTCACTTGCAGAAAAGTAATTCTCAAAATATGAAAGCAGACAGCTTTCAGCTGGCTCAGTGAGTTAAATCAGCTCAATGATTGGTCCTGGGGCAAGAGCAGTGCCAGAGGAGCGATGGGGAAAAGCCACATCAGCTCAGAGTTAGATCAGCTCAAACTGAGATGGCTCTGTGTCCTTAGGTTATTTAGAAAATGGGACTACAAATTTAAGTGCCATTGTCAGGAGTGGCCAGGGGCAGACACACAAACCAGGTGCTTCCAGCAAATGAATCAGGCTGCCAGATCATCCATTGAGGCTGTCTGCCTGTGGCCCTTGGCCCACAGCAAGTACAAGGTAACCTGAGCTATCCTAACCTTCAGGGTTCAGGCTTAACCTTGAGGTCTAAATGGCACACGTTTAACCCTTCAATCCCTGTAAGTTAACTGGAAATACCTCCCATTTTCTAGTGGCATGCAAAGAGACCAGCTGACCTGTCACATAACTGCATAATGCATCTCAGATAGAAGAAATAGAGGTTTTTTTAAGTGTTCTCAATAAGCAACCGAGACCCATTGTTTGGAGCCTCCCTAGGGGGACTGCAGCACAGAGACTCTGTATTAGTATAACGGGAGCAGGTCTTCAAGGGAGACACGTACCCAGAGACAAAGCAGTCTGGCTGAACTATTTTTTTTTTTAAAGCTGAATTCAAACCTTAACAAGTACAGAAATTTACTTATAAGTATTCCACTAAAGAACAAAACAATATTAAGCCATTCCAAGCAATTCCCCATTAAAAAAAAATATACAAACTTCACCTAAATGTTCCCAAATAGGCCATTATAAACAAGAGCTGAACTATTTTAATCATTGAAAGCAGCAGCAGAAAAAGTAGCAGAAGAGTAACAAGTTTCACTTGTCATTCCAAAACAAGACTTTTTACAGTTTATTAAACTGAAATAATTTTTTTCCAAAACCATTTTGTGCTCTCATGAAGAAACAGTTACAGTTCAACCTGACACTAGAAAAAACAGACACACATTGCTCATGTGATCTATTATAGTATCATGTTAAATTCACTTACATTCTCCAGAGAAGAAACAAACAAACAAACCAACCTATTAAGAGTATACAAGCTGGCAGTTTTAGAGACTTTAAAAGAAATTCATCTATACTTAAGCTCAAAGTGTCAGAGCTGCCCTTTTCAACGGTCCCTTCACTGGATTTTGCAGCAAAGAAAAAAAGTTCTTAAAACAAAACATCCATATAGCAGAGAACAGATTGGGGGGAGGAGGAAGGAAGAAAAAAAGATGTGGAAAGAAAAAAAAAACAATAACATATCCCAGAGAGCATTACATCAGTTCTCCTCCTAGTTTTATTTAAAACACACGTGCCATCACTCACAGCTCTGTGGTTAGTGGAAAATATGACTGCAACTTCCATGGTGTGTGGAAGGCATAAAAAAAAAAAAAAAAAAAAAGGACCTTTCTTTGGCACAGCTGAATTTGGCTACTGATGGAAGGAAAAAGGGTGGCATATTTGTACAAAACCCTTGTGTTTTGACAGGGAGGATAGTCCTGGGTGAGCCACCTAGCTATGTTTTGTTCGTTGGGAGAAGCATATATGCCATTTCACTTCAGTACACAGGACACTACAAAAAGAGCACAGCATTAAGCACACCACAGTATGTTTCCATCCTGACACAAACAACAATTCAACTAGATTATCAATGAAAAAGCAGTCCTCATGAAATAAATTATTTAGGCCAAAAAATATTCTAGCTTTGACTACCAGAGCAGGGATAGGTTCATCCTTAAACCAAAATATTACCTGGGTTTATGCTCTAAAGATGAGTCAGCAAACATTCTTCAGACTGTCAAGATACTTACAAGTTGCTCAAAACCAGAGCCAAAAAACAAAGCAGCATTCAAAACTGCAGCAAAGTCCAAGTGTTACTGGTTCATCAAGGACTGGATTTTGTGTGTGTGCGTGCAAGAGAAGCAAAGATCCAGGATAAAAGACATCTAGATGATTTTCTGGGCTTCTGAATAGCTCTACACCATCTGACAACATGCAATTAGTCACCATGTCATCTGAAGTTTGACTTCCAGAAAAGAGTATTTTCAGAAGGGCCTAGGGTTAACATTCAAAAGTCATTAACCAGTTATTTTGAGAAGGGTTTGTAAAAAAAAATAAATTCTTAAGATTCAAAAAATAAAATATGGCAAGTTTCTTCTTTTTGTCTTGTAGAGGTTTAGGGCTTTACATTTCCAACTTCTTCTCCAAAGCCATATGTTTTTAATCAAAAGGTGAATTTTTCCAGGTTTCCAGGAGATTTTCTTAAGAAAAGCACCAGATAGCAAGAAAAAGCAGTAAATTTGGCAGCCCTGCAACTACCCTGACTCCAGTTTGCAAGCACCGTATGCTATCACTGCTCTCGTAGGTTCCTAGGGGCCCTCTGTGCCAGGAGTTCAAGCCCAGCACTGCCAGGTGAATGAAGTCATACCCACTAGCAGCATTTCTGGCATCTACTCACCACGGGCTGAGTCACGGTTGCCTACAGAGCATCCTGCACTTGTGCTCCCAACACATGAACTGCACAGCACATGGGGAAAAGGATGGGAAGTGGCTGGTTCCTGCGGAGGGGTGCTAGGGTGGACTTTTCCCATGGGATGCTCCCTCCTGGAGGGCCATGGCCACTTGCTGGGCTGCCAACACACCTGACCAGGGAGGATGGGGAACCAGGTCTCTACTGGCCTTCTTCTAGTAATGACCCTCCATCTCTGCAGCTGCACTTCATTCTTTGTTCAGGCCACAAATTAGGCAATGTAAGCACACAGCAAAGGCTGCAGCCTATAATAATTTTTCCTCAGTGAATGGTTAACAAAAGAAGTCTAATTTAAAAGAACAGCAACAGCAATGAAGAGTGAGGCACAGTGAGGCCACCCCTCAACCTCCAACCTCATAACACACTGCACACTCAAAAACTAATGGAGATAACACCAAAGTGACCTCAAAGTGTGCCCCAAGACAAGACAATATTTGCAATAGTAAAAGCTAGGTGCAGGTACTATCTTCAGTCCAAAGCAAACCATAAATAACTTAACTAGATACCACTTGTCAGATGAGAAAATGAACCTGTACTATAAATCTGCAAACCCACTGTTAAACACCAGCAAAGCATCAGTAATGAAATGCTGCAGCTGCTTGCAAACTGCTCATCTACACCAGCAGCAGTAAAAATATCTAACTACATTAGACTTACGAGTAAAGTTGTCCTGATGACAAAATCTGGATCTGAAAAAATGATGGTGTGGGAAAGCCTCATTTGGCTTTTATTTTGTATAAATCCGGGATGCCACTCTATTTCAGACAACTCTATTGTTGCTTCTTTTATTATTATCGAAGGACATCATATAACGACAGACAGTAGACACATGCATGTTTTAAAATATTTTTAAAATGTGGTTGTAAAAACCCCCCAAAATTTATCAAAAATGTTAAAACTCATGAAATGCCAGAACAGACTGCTTTTCAGTTGTGCACTTTTTAGTATCTGTAAATATGATCAGATTTCAAGTCAAGAGGACTCATTAATTATAACTGAATGCATAATCTGAGTCTGAGTTTTAAAAATAATGAAAAATATGAAGTTCCAAGATGCAATGAGTTTCTGTTTATTTCTTTTTTTTATTAAACTTGGAAAAAAAAAAGGCCTGTTCACTTGAGGCATTCACTATTGGACACTAAACCTTTGATGAGCGTCAAGAGGGCAATTATCTCTAAAATAAAGACTTTTGTATATCATGGGTCCCACGTTCTAAATTCAGTCTGAGAAGCAAGAGGAAAAAACGATTCAGACATCAACAGTGAATTGGCCAAAGGTCTCTGCATTACAGATATACCACTGTTACATTTTACATGGCATTAGGAAGCGTGGCAGTCATTTGACCTACCAAACAGCAAGCACTTTTGATGCAAAGCCTAATTGTCACTTATACTTTGTCACGCCATTTAGTTTCAATGATTTCCTGAACTCTTCAAGGAACTATGCTAATGTTCCAATTTTGCTTTTGTCAGTATCAATGCGATCCTCATTAAAACGAAGCTGTCAAAATTGTTTTGATGCCACTTTCCTTGACAACATCTGCTCAGTCTCCCCTGTTGTCACCTTGACTGTGGGAAATAAGATTTAAAAAAAAAAAATCCTCAAAGATCTCATGACTACGTTTTATCTGTAAGAGATACTATGAAGCAATGGGAATTGAGGTTTACAGCCTGTTCTTCAAGAGCATAATTCCTTAATGAGGATGAATAAAATGTTATTCCATTAAGAGTCCTACTAGCTCTAATCCAGACATCCTCCATCTCAGTTCTGATTGCAAGAATCAGAGGTAATTATCAGGGTAGAAGTTTACATATCATATCCTTATTCCCTTTTTTCTAGGGACCCAGTATACTTTAGTTTACATTCCACTTCCCATTTCCTCAGTCAGGTTTGGGAAATGGAAAATTGACTTCACAAACTACTGCCAAATGCAGAAGAGGCTAACATGCCCAGATACAAATTGTTGAGGACTGGAGACACATCTCAGTCAGTCAGTGTACTATGAGCACAGCAATTTCAATGACAAAGACGCAGCCCATGGGGAGGGATAACAGCTCCAGCTAGATCCACAAACAAACACAAGTTGGACCCTAAGAATGGGAGACTGGGAATAAGGCTTTAGGTACAGTTTGCTTTTCCAGTAATGACATTCACCAACATTTATAAGCTTCTAGAACCTCTTAACTTTGCTTTGAGCTCTGTAAATTTAAGAATGATGCTAGATTTCTCCAAATATCTTCAGTGAAATCAGAATTCCTTATTTTTAAAATACTTGATTAACATAACTAGAAAAAAAATGAAGTTCATACAACAGGAAAGCTTGCACAGAATCACTGCAAGCTTTCGTCATTGTAACACCCATGAACTCCAACTAGAAGTTGGGGAGATTAAGAAATTTGGTATGCTATATGCTCAGTCCCTAGTTTCTCTATTAAGTGACAAACATGAAAGTCTGTCCTANAAAAAAAAAAAAAAAAAAAAAAAAGCGCATTTAGTGCTCAGCTACCAGAATTTCAAGCATGGTTCAGTCACTCATGGTTTTAATTTGACAACGCCAGCTTTGGAACAACATTCTGTTCTATAAGCATTTAGCAGATGTTAAATTTATAAAGGGGAGTCTAAACAGTGCTGCTCCAATAAATTTGGCAGAAAGTTTGGATTAAATGGTTAAGTCACCTGAAAAAAGAGAGTTTCAAGTTAGTAAATAAACTTTCATTTTCAAAAGAAATTAACTTCAACTACCCTTTGTTAACATCTATTTGCATAAGTGCTACCTAACACATTTTCTGGTTTTCAGCCGCCTTCTCTGAAACCAGGTACACCAGTATTCAGCCTGATACATTGGCCAGATATTTTTTTTTGCTTTTTTTTTTTGCCTTTTTTTTTAATGGGCCTGAATGTAGTACTTCTTTCCTATTCAAGTCCCAGCTAATGTATTTTTGTTTTCATTTGAGAATCTTGGTTTTCATTTAAGATATAGGCAACATTAATATATTCGTTTATTTAAGACTTCCAGATAAAACCAGAAAATTCCAAAAGGTACAAACAAGCCAGACAAAGATACCCCCCATGCCAAACTACCAAATTTTATAATACAGGTTCATGATTTCTGAATGGGTGAAATTAGCAATACCAACTGCTTCAATCAGAAGTCAACCCTAATCCTCAACCTGGTGATAGCCCAACACCAAACATTCATGAATCACAAGCCAGCATCCAGCAGAAGCAGCCTTTTCCCCATGTTTTGCAACTCTTAAATCTTAATTTATATCATATAAGATTGCAATACCGTTATGACTCTGATCTTACTGGTTTCTACAATACTTTTTTTCCAAACAAAATCAAATTTCTCTGCAAGTTGAATAAATCATTCTTGAATAAAACTAAAGAGGATTATCATGATGACAATACACAGTTACATTCTGTTATATGCAAGCATACTTCTTCAATGATCTTGCCAGTGGCCCTACAGAGGGCTAAGAGGTAACACAGGTACAGTCCAGGGAGAGGGTTAGCCAGTGCATAGGAGACAACCAAGGGTAGATTTAAAATACAGCAGCTTCTGACCTGGGCTCACTCAGCAATGTGGAACAGCCTCAAGACTCACAGCAGTACATGTTACAAGGATACCAGTTAGGACAAGTCTTACAGAGAGCAGCACAGGGCTACTAGTGGCAGTGTTAGTGCAAAGCTTACGCTGGGGAAATCCACCCGACCCTAGGGTTTTTATGGTTCCAGTATGCTGTTGCATTGGTATGTGGATTACACCAGAGGAAGGTTTCCTCCTACTGAATGTGAACAAACTATTATTACTGTTAAAATCTTAGTGTTCTGCTACCTACCTATACAGAGTCCCAAGTGAAATAATTCTGCCTTCAGGTGGCCTTAAGGGTGAATGCTTTTGGAAGAACAAGCTATTATTAAAATAAGAAGGGAGATGAATATGTATATACATGTCACCCGGTCACACAAACACTTCACACACATCACAGACAGCATGGCCTATAATTAAGGTCACTCAAGGCTTGGCGTTGTAAAACTCTACCAACTAACACCTTTGCTAAATTCTTACTGTTTGGGCAGAAATGCTCCATACCAGGTACATGACTCTGGATGATATTCCTGTTTTTAAGACAAAACTTCAACTATAACAGCTTAGCTCTTTCTGAAAAGATGATCAACAAAAAAATTCATCATCTCTTTCCTCAGCCTATTGTAATTCCTGTAGCCACCTTCTTCAAATGGTCCTAGACATCTACCAGCTCTAAGTAGAGATGAAAACTGCCTTTGCCTCTTCTCTGGTAGTTTGACCACCTAAACAAAACAGAACTAACTAAATTCACAGAAACCAGACAGGACTATCCTGTGAAAAATTTAACAGTCTGATGTGCTTTTCAAAACTGCTGAACATTCACATGAAATAATTAATGCCAACAGGTAATGCGCTTTGACAATATCCTAGGCTTAAAAAACACTGACACAGCACAACTTCAGCCCATGTGTTGGATCTACCCAACCAATCTTTTCCAAGCAGGCTGCCACGGCCCCTTGTCATCGGCACATGGAATCTAGTGGCGGACATGTAGCAGAGATGCAGCAACAGTCTTCCTGGGTTACATCTTGACATGTCTGGTTCTAGCAAATGGGTAGCACAGATACAAGGCAGCAAAACCTTTGCTGCAGGGATTGTTATCTCAAGTGAGGGAAAGAATAGGTAGGCATGTCACCCAGTTTAGGATGCTACAAATGCCCAGCTATTCACTTTACCCTCTGCTTGATATTATCATCCCTGTTATGGAAACAAAGCAAAAGAACAAGACCTTGCTTCCACCACTCCAATTTAGATTTAACTTTACCTGCCCTGCTAGGATTCACTGCCTCCAGCTACCTACAACACCCTTCCACCCAACATAGCTGCTTGGTAGCAGACACAGCAGACAGGGGAGCATATTCACCTTCCACCATCACAGGTTACAGATTAGCATCTTTATTCAAACTGCTGGGAGCAGCTGAAATTTGGCCACATGCCTTCTTGCCACCTCTAGTAGAGGGCAGCAAGCCATGGCAAAGGAGCAGTTCAGACTGCCAGCAGCAATACTGGTGGTGCCCTTTCTTATCTAGATAGCAGTTTTGTACCTGCCTGGGGCAGTGGAAAAACCTTGCTCTGGCCCTGTAGATATGCAGTGCAACAAGGTGATATACTGTAGTGGTGACATGAATTATTTTAGCTGCTTTGAGCAAAAGCGTAAACTTTTGCAATGGCCTTTAGCGACAAGCAGATTATTTTGCTACAAAAGCAATGGCATACAAAAGTAACTACAAAATGTAGCCATCCTACTCTTTAAGAAAGGAAATGTGTCACTGAAATAAGCCCTTTGAAAATGCTATCAGGATTAATTTCTCTGCATTTTTTACTTTTTTTTTTTTTTTTAAAGGAGCAAAGCTGTGATTTTGCTCAAGTTGAAAGCACTTGTATCAAGGACAGGTCAGACAGTAAGTACTTGCTCTTGCTGCACTGCCTCAGCTAAGCCCAAAGCTCTCCTTTGATACCAGGACTGCTCCCTACAGAGCTGGTACGCAGGAAGCAGCAGAGGAGCAGGAGGCTACAAGTTTCCAGCAGCACTCCTGGGAAGTCAGGGGACCTTGTTAATTTTGAGCAAGTTATCCACCTTTAAGACCAGCGTACGGTTTTTAATTTAAATTATATTTTTATACTATATATTTAATAGATATTTTTATATTAACTTATCTATGTACACATATATAATCTGCTTGGGAGAAAATTTCTTGCCTAAATTATAGAGAATAACTTTTACATTATTAACTCAAGATCTAGTTTCTTCTCTTTGGGAATCCTAGTAGTAAATTATTTTTTTTTTAATAAAACTCACCCCCCTAAAGCAATGGGGATGCTTGCCAGGAGCAGCAGCCTCTCCAGCCAACACAGATGCACCTAGAAAAGTATTTGTTCCTTTACACCTGATTTAAGCTACGCCAACTCCACACAAACATGACAGGCTAACAAAGGGCAGTAGAAGCTGCTTTTTTTAGACTCCGGACTCTGGGGATACACCCCTGCCTTGTCACAACACTGCCTGCAAAAAGCTTTCCTCTTGTACTGCTAAAATACCATCTCCTCAGATCTTACTCAATTGCCTGCCTTTGCTAAGAGCTGTACATTTTCATTTGAGTACAAAGCTCTGCCTTCAAACTTAATTAGTAGACAAAACAAGGGAGTACTAACCCTAACTTCTCACCACGCTTCTTGAGGGACAGTCACACCCCTTCCCCTACTTGCTGTCTGCATTTGGTCTACTTTGACCATTTCTGACACACAGAAGTAAGCAACTCCTGAATCTGTACAGCAACATGTTTAGCACCAATTCCGTATACACACATCATCTCATCAAGCCCACAAAATCCTTTTCCTTGACAGAAAGCAGTAACCACCCCCCAGACAACACTACTCCACCCGCACATCAGCCAACAGCACGAGCACAACATCCAGCAGGAACACTGCTCGGAGGATCTGCCTTCAAGTCATGCTTATGGCAAGTCTTCCCCAAATGCTGATGGGCCTACAGATTTTAGATGCACCTGAGACCTTCAGTAAAGCAGCTACCATTAACTGACTGCAAGCCTTACAGAAGTACATTGTTGAGTGGGCATATATATACGTACTGGTACAAAGAAGCAGATGCAACTTTGGAAAACTGCTGCTATACACTAGAGGGGCAGAAAAAACAAACACAAAAAACCCAGCAATACCCTGGTTGAAGGTAACAGTCTCACAGGAAGGAAAGAGCCTTCTGCAAAGAGGACTATGCACGTTTAACCAATACCATTCACAGTCAAGACAGGAATAGGGGTTGACCAAGAGAGCACACAGGGACAGTAAGCAACACACCACCTACATACTCATACCTAAGGCTTTGCTGCAGATTGGCAGATGAAATACAAATGCACTTACTGTTATGCACACAATACATCCCACTACATCAAGGTGCCTGTGCTTAGGTGAGTTTAAAAAAAAAAAAACAACAAAACAAGTCACTTCTTTATCGTTTGTCCGAAAACACTTGCCTGACCATTGAGAGAAAGAATGCAGAGGTGTATGCTTAGAGTTTTCCAGCTGCATCACACTTTCATGGGAGCCCCCCCCCCCATGAGGGGAGCACAAAAGCAAGACTTGCCTCTGTCACCCCACATGGTGCTTGCATACACACCTCAGCAGACAGCCCCACAGCAGCCAGCGAGCTGGGCTGGGGGCAAGGGGAAGCTACAGCATGTAACCACATACATACATGTACTCAGAATACATGGGGCAGAAGAACTGCACAAAAGTACGTTTGCTCTGCAGCTTTCACTGCTGATGAGACACTTGTGATAGGAGGTACATACAAGACTCCCTTCTAGTTTTCAGTATGAGACAGATAGGGAACTGTCAGATAAGGAAATCCAGTACTCAGATAAAAATCTATTATACCTGACACATTCAATCTCTAATACAAATTGGTTTCTGCTGGATTTGACTGAAAGATAAGGAAACAAAAAGGGAGAAGTTTTAGTCACATAAAATGCAAATGCCTCACCTATGAAATGGGCACAGGAAGCCTGTCTTCCATTTTTCTGTGCACTTTGAGATTTACAGAGATGGACACTACATATATTATTTTGTATACTTTGACTGATTTAGTTCTAATCTTCACTCCTATATGAAATGCACTTGCAAGCGAACCATGTTTGATTTTTAGGGAATGCAGACTTTCCTACTGTGTCAGTTTTCTAAGCATTTCTCATTGTATAATGCAGATCGGAAGGGACCCTCAAGAAGGTTTCTTGTCCAACCTCCCTGCTCAAAGCAAGCTTAGCTGTGAGGTCCGACCAAATTGCTCAGGGTTTTATCTAGTCTAGTCTTTACAAGCTCCAAGGACAGAGACTACACAGCCACCTGGGCACCTGCTCCACTGCCTGCTTTCATGGGGGAAAAGGTTTCTCCTTATGGCCAGTCTGAACCTTTCATTTCAATGTGCACTTGTGGTTGCTCACCCTCCCTCCATGCAATACTGTGCTTAGCCTGGCTCCATCCCCTTGACAGCTTTCCCCCAAGCACTGGGAGCCTGCTAGTGGTCCCCCTACAAAGCCACCTCTTCTCCAGGCTGAGCAAACCCAAATCCCTCAGCCAGTCCTCACAGGGCAAGTGGTGGTGGTGTCTGCTGAAATCACTCTAATTTCTTGTACCACAGGGCACAAACAAGGATGTAGTTCTTAGATGTGATCTAGTGAGTGCTGAATAAAAGTGGACAATCACTTCCCTTGATCTACTGATTATGTGACTGGTGATACAGCACAGGATGCTGTTGGCCTTCTTTGCTGCCAGGATGCACTTCTGGCTCACATTCCCCCTCACATCGCCACAGAACTTCTCCCACCAGCCTCTCCAACCCCCAGCCTGCATCCTTGCCAGGGGTTCTTGCTTCCCACAAGCAGGACATCACATTTTTCCTTGATGAACTTCATAAAGTTCCTGTAGGCTCATCCCTCCAGCCTGCCCAGTTCCCTCTGGATGGCAGGCCTGCCCTCAAGTGCCCTGTCTGGTCCTTCCAGTCTGGTGTCATCCACAAACCTCAAGAAAACGTACTTTGTCACCTGCTCCAGGTCAATAATAAAGATGTTAAATAGGACAGGCCTCTGGAGACCCTTGCTGCGTTGTACTTGTCGCTGGCAAAATGGCAGAGCATGACCCATTAACCACCACCCTCTGAGCTGGATCATCCAAGCCATTACCCATCTAGATGTCCACCCTAGCATGGACACAAGAACACTGCAAAACAGGCTTGTAAGCCTTGCTGAAGTTGATATTAACGACTACTCTCCCCTCATCCACAGATCCTGTCATTTCAAGGAAATGAATCAGATTGATCAGTCATGATTTACCAGTGGTACATCCAGACAAACTGGTCTCAGCTGCCTTCTCCATGTGCCCAGAAGTTTTCTCCAAGAATTGGTGAACCACTGCAGTCCCCTGAATGGTGGCCCCATCACTGTCAGGGCAGTTGCTTTGGCCACTGCTGGGCATGACACCCAGAGGGGCAGCTGATGAGCCCCAGTCTTTGGCAGTATTCTGCACCCCTTCCCTTTGTCCTTCTATGCAAACATCTATGTAAGCTACTACTTTGAGAGTTACACCCATGCTCTGGCCAAAGCAGTAGTGGAACAGATACCTGACCCTCCCTAATCAGGAGTCAGCCTTTCTCAGCAGTACCTGCATCCAGAGATACCAGAAGACCTCAAAGCAGAGCTGGGCACCCCAACACCAAGAGGGAAAAGCAGCACCCCAGCCCCACACACAGCCCCTGCCCTGCCCCTCTTTGCTGCCCATGTGCACTGCAATCTTAAGGAGCACTCCATACCAAGAGCTTACTCAGTCCTGAAACTGTGTCATATGGTGGGGACACCGCACTGCCACCTACTCCCCCCAGAGCAGAGGCCACAGATTTGCAGGGAACAGCTCTGTACTGCACCACTGCTTAAGCAAAGGGGACACGCTGTCCCCAGTAGGTACAGCAGCCACCAACTGCTATGGAGACAGACTGTCCTAAGTGGCCTTTTGATTCTTTTTCTGGGCTGTTTTGTGATCCTGAACACATCTCTGCTGCAACCACTAGTCTGTCCAAACCAAGCCTAATTCTTCCCTTCCCAGTCCCCAGTGTCACACTGTGTCATGGGAAACCCATTCCCACTATGATCTACTCCCAACATGACTATTGCCATCCTAAAACAATATTTTCCAAAGAGTTTCTGGGTGAACATCAAGACTTCACTAAAACCAAGATCCTTAGTTGAGGGACTGCCAATTTTCTCTTCATACAACACATCTCAGCAGTGCACTGGTCCAGGATGTGAGTGCCAACATCCCACAGTAAGGCAAGCAAACAACCAGGGTTTAACAAGAACTCTATCAGACGTGGTCCATTAAAGCAGCTAGGCAGGAAGACACAATGAGAAGGGAAAGAGGAAAAGCATTCATCACCTGGCTGTGCAGTGATGAATAAAAACAATAAAAGGAGGGGAAAAAATTTAAATGCCCTGGGACTTAGTAAACAAGTAGTTGATTTCAAGTCTGGGAGTTAATGCCAACACAACAGCTGGCCTTCAGAAGGGGTTTACTAATATAGCAACTTGTAATTAACACAAGGTCATCACTAGAAATTACCAGGCCAATTTGCTGTTAAATAGTTTCCTCCAGGGGATGTGTCCCTGTTGGAGTGCAAGCTACTGCATTATGTCTGTGAAGCCAGACAGCCTGGGCAAGAGCTGCATTTCCCTGGGAGAGAGGGTCTCCATACAAGGCTCCCTGTGCCTCCCACATCTATTCACGCCCAGGCCCCTCTCTCCCCTCACCACCCCGCAGATCAAAGCGGCCTTCTGTTCCCTGCAGACCAACGTGCTACAATACCCACAGCATCCAAGCCTGTTGGAGGTCTGTGTCAAAGCTGACAGCAATGAACCAACATTAGTGGAAGAAAATTGTGCAACATCCTTTGAGCTGGTTCCACCTGCATTCACTTGCCCAGGCATCATAGCCATATAGAGATACGGTGACCATAACAGCTGTATCCCTTCTACAGTTCCCTCCACGAGGCACTTCCCACTGCAGATCAAGGTCTCCCAAACAACCTGGTCCATAAGTCTTTGTCCTGGAAGCCTTCCTTTGGGGTGAAGTCCATGTAAATGGAAGTTTCAAGCAGGCAGTGGAGAGGGGCATTTCATTTCTTAGGCAGCAGTTTCTCCACTTCCTTCAGATACACAAATTTTTGTACCTAATTTTACACAAAGAGCTGGGATGGTACGTCTAGGTGAGTCCTACCACTTCTCGCACTTGTCCCTGCTCTTTCTTTGCTCGGAAAAAAATGCCTCACTTTCCACATCCTGGCTGCTAGCCTAAACCTTCTCAGCCTCACCCCTGGTTTCAACACACAGACCAAAATATCCCAATTTGTCACGTATTTTACAGAATTCAGAAGAACCCTTTCATGAAGTGAGCCAGCAAAAAAACACTCCTTTATCTGCCCTGAGGGCAGAGGCAACTTGTGCTGATAAGTGCCCTTTGCCTTTTGTTGTCATTCTTCCATGTTTCGCCTGGCAAGATTTAGAGCCCTTGCTGTGGTTGTAGGCAGCCTTCATAAGGAGAGTTGCAAAAGCCATTCCTAGTACCACGAGGTAGATGGACACTGAGACACTCAATTGCCATTCCCTCCTGCTGCATTAGTACAGAGGCAGGATAAAAGCTCCTGCAGATGGTTGGCAGATGACTTCTTCTCCTGCTGGAAGACATGGCAGGACCAGTACCTGCTGCTCAGCTTGACCAAGCCATCTACCTGATGGCAGGATGGCAACAGAGGGAAGGCAGGAGGAGAGACAGGGGATTTCATCCTGCAATTTGGGAGTAAGTCCTACCTCCAGGCTCCTACTGGGATTTTCACAACAGGAAGGAACAGGTTAGCACAGCTGTAAAGCTAAGCAAAAACAAGAGGTGAGGAAACACAGATGAGAGGAAATCCAGAGTCCATCCATCAGTGTCATATGCCAGCAGTAACTGACCTAGTAATCTTCTCAGCCTTGCCTCAGTATCTACCAGTACAACCACATATCAATGTACAGGGTTGTTACCTCTGTAACAGAACAAATAACAGATAATTTCCTATAACTTAAATGCCAGCTTCATTCATGTCTTATCTGAATTCTTCCCCTGTGCTTCACTTAAAGGTACTCAAAAAAGGAACAGGACTGGCAGTTCAGAAGATTAAGTTAAAAAAAAAAAAAAGAAGTCTTTTGTGGTAAAATAATTAATGTTTAAATTGGGGAGGCATGAGGAACTGGGATACTCAAGACCAAATCCTGCCTTGTACCTTTTCTTAAGCAAGTCAGTGGACTTGACAAGGCTTTTGACTCTAGGGCAACAGAGTTTTATATTTTCTAGTTTTGCAACATACTTCATTTTAGGGGTAAATAAGCTCCTTTTCAGTTTTCATTCAACATGCAAAACACCTCACAGGGATCTTGCTAAACAGTTCTTCACAGGGCAAGCAAATAAATGACTCTTTTTATCTTTTCTGAAAATTTCATATTCTTGAATCTCTTACAAGTCTGGGAAGGTAAAACTCATTTGTAAATAAGCTCCTGGGAAACCCACATTGCCACAGCTTGGCAGGACCACAGCCCTGAATGAGCTCTTTCATTTTCAGCATGTTTGGTAACTTGGGTTAAAGTGCAAACGGTGGTTTTGATAGAATATTTCAAACACAGAACAACTAGAGTGCTACAGTTACCTTTTCACCTAAAAGAGATTCATATAATAAAAACTGATTTTTCAAAGCATTCCTCTCTGTATCTTCTAAAGTGAGCAAACGTGCTTCAGAAAACACTAGGAGCAGTGGTGTAATTTAGTCTGGCTAAGTGCAAAGTTGAAAACAAGCAGTGAAAAAGGTTTGCAGCAAACTAAGCAGAAAAGAATTCACATGTGAAGCTAGAAGTGGAGAGGTGTGTTCATTTTCTGGTTTTTCTCTGCAAATTACCATATATCATTGCTGCTGTGCCAAAATTCACCACCTACTCATGATCTGCACCAAACTTACACACGCTTGTAGACTTAAGACCTTTATGATGAGCCCTTTGTACATTCACAGAGATCATCAGACTACTCTCAGGTGTTTGGCGACAAGAATGCAGCTGTAGCATTGGTGTCTGTATTCCAAAAAAGTTACAAGCAAAAAAGACACAAGGTGATAAAATACTTCAGACTTCAAATAAAACTGTCTGATCCTGCCTTGTGAGCACACTGATGGCAAGCCCACAGAAGGAAATGATTGATTCAGGAGGATTTGAGGCATAACACACAGCAAAAACCACTTAACCCTCAAGTGCCAAACACCCAATAAAAGATTTGCAGACACAAACTGTGGTGATTCCCACCCTTCAAGGAACATCTTGAAGCATCATTTGGAGAACAGAGTCTCATTAATTTAATGATGGACAAAATGAAATCTGACCTTAAAGAATGTGTAAGTGAAGGTCACACACTAAGAGCTGCAAGTCAACCCACCTGCCCTGTAATCTGAACAGAAAGAAATAGCATTTCCTGAAAATTATTAGCACAGGCTGCAGCATCAAGATGTTAAAAATACCAGCATTGAGTTAATGGTTGATTTGGAGATTCTGTCCCTTGTAGGAATTGGTTATATATTCCTCTTCAGGGAAGATTTTTATCCTAGCCTCAACAGTATTTCTACAATTTTTTAAGTCATTATTGCAGAGTATACTCCAGATCAGCTGTTTAAACTGTCATATATCTAACTGAAACTTAAACAGGAAGTAAAGGGAAAATAAACTAGGTGAATTTAATTTTTCTGGCTATCTCAGGTAATTTTTCCCAGAATGTTACAGCTAGAAAAGTCTATTAATAAATTTAGCACCAATATCCTGTCATAACTGTTTATTCTGGCCAGATAAAACCACATTTGGTGGAAAAACATGGATTTCCTTTCAGCATCATAACCTGGAACAGCAAAAGCTTTGTTTATAAAAATCCAAATAGCTTTTTCTCTCCAGCCTGCCCAGTTAGCTTACACATTGGCTCTTGCTGTAGGGGACAGAATGACCATTTACACTCTGAATTGCAGACCATCCAACTTCTGCAACTAAGTTACACCCCAAAAAGCTTGACTGGATAAAGATTATCAAGGCTTCAGCATCCTTCTTCCTTCTCACATGAACTCAGTAGACTGACTTTTAAAAAAATATTTACTGTATTTATGGGAAGATGGTTTCATGAGATAGCTCAGAGAAACCTTTTTTTGTTGTTGTTCAAAAGATAGCCTATATACAAGAGAGCCACTGGAGCTGGGGCAAGACCAGCTGCCAGGCATCTGGCGGGTTTGTCAGCACTGGCACACATGCTGGATATCTGGCAGTTAGCTTTTGCATCTGTTAGTTTCAGCAACAGCCATAGCTACATCAAAAGCCACAAAGGCATGTCCTGGTTATTTTTCACGGTGTCTGCATTGATCTAACACATTCTAGGTTCACTGCCTAGTTTTTTGTTGCTGTTGTTTTTTGGGGTTGGGGTCAGCCCCCCCACCTCCAAAAAAGAAAGTGTGAAATAAGAGGGCAAGTGTTGAGCAGCAACTGGAAGATATCCACCATTAATATACTAGGACTTTATACATAGATACTTTTTTTTTTAATATTATTATATTTGTCGAGGTCCTCTAGACACTAGAAGGACTGTCTCACAGAGGCAGTGCTCCACACCACCTTCAAATGCCACACCATCCACCAACAATAAATAATCCAAGTTAATAAAAAAAAGAAAAGAGGAACAATTTGTTTTAAAGCAATTCTATGTGTTTTAGTTTGTCAACTTTTAAATTTTTTTTTCAGCAAAGTTACCCTCTATTGGTGTTTAATAAACCCATAAGTTTAGTCCTGTGATGAATATCACTGGATAGCCTAGGACCATTATTCCCTGAATATCAAAGAAGGAAGCGAACACTTCATTAAAAAACAGGAAGCCCCATTTTGGCAAATCAAAAGTCTAGTTTCACAGGTATCGCGAGGACAGTATAAGACCATATTGATCCTGAATGCACAGTCTGACCCTGTCCAACTGCTCACCCCACACAGAGACCACCACAACCAACCAGGAGGCCACACAGCAAAGCAGAATTGGGAAGCTAACCTCAGCAAAAACTAAGTATTTCGGCTGTATTTGCTGAGCTGGTTTCATTTGGATCAGTTTCCCAAGCTGGCTTCCAGGTACGTCTGTGCCCACACACATGGGGAATGTGTTTGGGACAGCGAGAGGCTGGGACCGCTCCTGGCAGCGGGTGCCACTCAGGTGCTGAGGCAGATACTGGAGTGCTGCAACCAGATGCAGCAAGGGGGACATTCAGCCCTGCAGGCTTCGCAGAGGTGCTAGGAACCCTGGCCCTGCCCGCACCCCACCACTAGCACTTTGTAACACTCGCTGTTTGCTTTAAAATGTGTGGTGCCCCTACTTGTATGTCATTCCAAAAGGAAAGCAGTGCCACAAACTCAGGTCACATCAGCAGTACCTCTCCACAGCTGATGGCTGTCCATTTTCACTAGTGCAAATTCCAAGTTCACCATTTGTTTGGTGTTTGTGCTCAGACTGACTAGACCTCACACTGCAAACAGTGCCACAGCTTTAGCAGACCAAATCAAATTGGGTAGGTTGTGAATTACCTGAGGCTGAGATTTATCTTCTCAGTGAGGCAAGGTTTTGCACTTGCACAAGCCTCATGCAGGAGAGACCCCGCCAGGAGATGTGGGCAGAAGTTTCCCTCTACCCACACCAGATGTTTACATTGCAAGCAAATTTTACCTTTCCTGTTAAAGGCTGCTTTCAGAAACATACACCTTTAACAACATTCCTTTGGCATGTATCATCTGTCAAAGTGTGGCGTTTGGGATTTTCACATCCTTACCAACATACCATCTTAAGATTTCTGCAATGTTTTACATTTGCCCATTACAGGCAACTATCTCTGGTATCCAAGGTGATTTTATTGTCATGCTACTGCATTGCCTGCCATCACTATACTGCAAGGAAGTATTTATGTTTGAGTCTATGCTAAGAAAAGTAAAGTTGATTTTCTTTGCTGTTGGACCAGTAGGAAAATAACATTTAATATTTGCAAAGAACTTGGAAAATATCTAGGAGAGAAAAACAGAAGAATACCATCTCTGGTAATATTACAAGATGAATGTAGGTAGCAGGAGGCAGGGTGGGAAAGCAGCTATGTAGCTCTTTTTAAAAAACAAACCAAAACCAACCCTCACTATAAAGCAAGCCAAGAGATGCAGAAGTACAGCAGATATTCTATATTTCTCAGCTGACCTGTTTTTTGGGTTTTTTTTTTTTTTTTTTTAAGAGCACTTCACACAGCTCCCTACTCCACAATCTCTGTGCCACTTCACTCTTGGCACCATTGTCAGGACACTGAGAAACCTATTTTCCTATTTTTCCCTCTCTTGGGAATCTAAGGCTCTTCAGTCTGTGGATCTCTCTCATTTCTCCCTCTTCCCAACTACCTTCCCAAGAGTCTGAATCTGATTGTCCTCCAACAGTCTCAATCTGATCACATGCCTGAACAAGGGGTGTGTTTGCCTCATCCTAGTGGTTCTGCCATACACCTTCACCATCCTCCAATCTTTGTCAGCCTGGGAATCGGCAAAAAGAAGCTCAAACCTTCTTTAAGTCAGACAACAGACAGCATTCAAGGGATAACTGTTTATACTAGCTAGAGCCTTACAGCTGCAAGGGAATGAGTCTCAGGCAAGAAAAACAAGTCTTTTAACACTAAGCCATGGTAAGATCACACTTGCCAGCTCAGGTTTCATAAACCCACTCCTGCAAAACTGTGTGGACAGGCATCCACTGCAGGTGTGCCACCACTGAACACCTAAAGCAGTACCTCTGGTATCACCTCAAAACCAGCCACCACATTGAATGCTCAAGCCTGTGGGGGATTTCTCTGTTCCTAAAGAGGCATCTCCAAAATCCTAGGTAAGCTTTCATTGGTGGGCTCTGAGGGCATACACAACACCAGTTTTCAAGAAACTGCATTTTCAGTGTCACGGGCCATTGTACACAAGCAATAGCAATGAACAATGAAAGTAGCCGGGAGAGTTCATTTACATTTTGCCACTTTTCATCTGTCTCTTCAGTGGCCTATAGTTAATCAAACCAACACCCCCCCTTTCTGTGTCACAAGCGCAAGAAAGAAGTAGGCACTGTACATCCTTCCCGCTATTCTCTTGCAAATGGAGCCACAGCAGAATTCAAAAGTAGCACACAGAGACTGAGTGAATTATGCATTTGGCTCCTCTCAAAAGCCAAGGAGAAGCTCAAATGCCAGATTTTCTTAAAAGCAAAGCATCCCATCAGCAAAATGACACTGACTGACTGTCTGCATTGGGGGCAGGGGGCTTTTTTTCTTTTCAGAAATAGCATCCATTCATCTGTGGTTGTTGTTTTAATTAGAAAAAACTGATAAATACAAAACCAATGGGAGAAAACAAATACAAAAATAACAGACACATTTATCTGCTAAAGGGAAGTGGCAAAGAGCAGCTGTCCTTTAGTGATCACCAGGCACATGAAATTAATCCACATCTTTATAACAAATTTAAACCAACAAAATAAATTAAAACAAGTCAGAGCAGGAACCCAGGGGGGGAAGGAATAAGCAAAGCTCAGTTTACTCCCAGCCTGGCCAGTCATCTCTACAAAAATAAGTACCTTTGTCTGCTGCCACCACAGTTATTCTCTCATCATCCTTGCTGAAGATGAGATAGGAAAGCCACTGCCCTGTTCCGAACAACAGGCGCTTTACGCCAGTGCAGTAAATGAATAGCTCCGATTATTCACAGAGGCTACAGAGACATGTGGTGTAGAAGTTTAATTTTTAAATTTCCATTAAATACATGTGTTTAAATATAGCATAGGGAACAACAGTGCATTGATCTAGTCCTTCCCCCAAGTAAGTCTTTTCCACTAGTGGGATCCAGTCTTGCACTGGCAAAATTCCCATCAAGTCCAGGGAGATTTGCACGAGGGAATACTGTGTTGTTCAGCTACTCATCCCTCTCTGTTAGACACCATGTGCAGAGGAGACAGAGCAAGCGGACAAGGCACTAGACAAGGTTCAAAGAAAAGGAGTCACAGCTGGGATTGAGCTAAGGAAGGGAAAAGCCTCCTCCCTGCTCCCCATAGCCCCATCCTGCAGACGGAGATCTGCCAGAAATGCTGCAGGAAACACAGGGTGTTGTAGGGCTGGAGCTGCTTCCACATCTTGTGCTCTAGGCTGCATCTATGGTCCAGCAGAAGGGGATTTCTGCAATCACTCATATGCCTAGGATCAGTGCATTTTTCCCCACTGACTGATGACACATTTAGTTCATGCTTCCTAAAAGAGTATGGGCTGTTTGAATACCATCTTGCCGAGGCTACCACATGATTTTATTATTTACGAGTTCCTTAGTTTTCAAACATTGGCGAAAGCAGCTTACCAAAGTTTTTATTACAGATTCCGCTTATGCACAGAAGTCAGATGAACATTTAGAAGTGCACTATACATACTTCAATTCAGAATCAACTGCAGTGCTGAAAGGAATAGGATTATTTTGTGAAAAATTCCAACAGAGATTCATGCACCCAGATGTTTTCATTCTTTGCAAAAAAAATAGTAGGGTCACTTGTTCCCGTAAAAAGGCATCTATGAAAAGATAGAATGTACCAGGCACAAGGGTCAGGTCTATAGGTCAGTGATTTTAATGCACTTCAGAAAAAACAAACAGAGGAAAACTCCTAAAGGCACTTTTTCAGTTCTCCTAAAACTTGAGAATCAAGCTCAGGAATTAATATTTCACTACAAAAGCCTTGAATTTTATTATAGTACGAATGGCATGTGTAACTTCCACCTCACATTTTTCACATAAGCACAGTTCAAGGCAACAGGCCATGTTTGCATATGTAGAGTGAATGAGGCAATGAAAGGGAGCAATTAGTATCACATGGATCATATGCCATTCTGATTCTCTTATAGTCTTCCATAACTCAAAATACCCACTGGGCCCAACACACTTTTTTGTGCAGTGGTACCCCCAGCTCTTAACAGAAATCAGGGCATTCTATGCTCAGCATAGTAGAAGCACAAAAGAACAGCAAAATCAACAATTAGAAGCTAATCCCTGTTCTGGTAGGGTTGCAACCTAAATTGAAGTTAGAAGATAACACCATTAATCCATTTTACAGAAGTGGAGCCGAAAAACAGAGATTAAGGGTTTGTGCATGCCAAGACATTTCACAGTTTTGCTTTCTTCCATGCTTTGGCTAGCTTGTTTATTTAGGTATCAACTCATCAAAATAGGATTCTCTCTCATTTGTGTTTATACAGTCTAACACAAAGCAGCCATTAATAACTACAGAAGAATTGCTTTTCAGATGGTAATAGCTACAGGTGATTAATAACGATGCAACGCCAAGCATGTAGCTGGCAATACTGTGTTTTCTTTTCTGAGTTACAGCGATTAATATTTCGAGTCACGGATACTTATGTAAACAACCCGACCAGAGGGGGAATAGAAACGGTACATCTCTGCTCCTGAGAGCAGTGGGAGGACTGAACTACTTGACATACCAACTTTTGAGAAAATAAAGTAATAGCTCAGAATAAATCCCCTTCTGGAAGAAGGATGTGTCCACCAACCTTCTAGTATCTCATCAGAGATACTAGAAAAGGAAAGAGAGAGGAAGAGTGGAAAGGAAGCTAATACCAAGTTGTCAAGAAGCAGAGAAGACTGCTGATCCCCCCTTTTCACAATACATACTTACAATGCCATTATTAGGGGCTTTTAGTCCCTGTCTTCTACTGCTATCATACCTTACCTACACAAAATGCCAAAATGTAAGCATTTAGCGTCATTTGAGCTGTCATGATGTGTTTCAGACACTTACACAGGGTTGACAGATATGCCATGAGAGCTGCAGGAGACCCAGCCTTTCTGGAACAGCAGCTGTAAACCAGCTCTACTAGGTTTGGCTGTCCTTACCCTAAGGTAGATAAATGACATTACACGCCACTCTTAGGAAGCTGCATTGCATCCCCATGTGGTACCTAGGGCATGTGCCGCACAGCCAAAACAAGTCAGATGGTTTTAGGCAGTGCAGCACAGAAAAGAAAAAGCCAACCACCAGGATGGTCCACCAAGCCTTGTCCCTGCCCACCCTACGAGGACAGGGGTCTGCAGCAAGCTGGCAGCACATTGGGACAACCCTTCCGCCAGCCTGGACCCAGTTCACAGAACATACAGCCCCCACCATGACCTCTGTTATGAGACCTGTGACAATTCAAAAGCCTTTGCCCCACTTAAAATGCACAAAATGGACCTTCAGAGTGAGAAGGATCCCTTCAGCAAAGCTCTTGAGGTGTGAGGAAAGAGGAGTTTAACGGGGAAAGTTGTATGAAACAGATTATTAACCAGATTTAGGTCGGTGACTTCTCAGGGCAGACACACACATATTATACTCCATTATATAACAGGACTTCAAAGCACTGAAGCATCATTTCTGCTAAGATTTGTGGCTCAAACTGCTGGTCTTTCCATGAAGAAAGCTTCAAAAGGAGTGATTTATATAAAAATTGTGATTATAGACAAATGGAATATATTAAAGAAAGCTATTTCTTATTTATCACCCAGAGATCATTTACTTCAAATTCAGGACTTGGGGCAGCTACTTTACCATGAGCACAGCCCTAAGGAATGCTGAAATCAGCCATCAATAACTCTTTTCACAAGACAAGCTCCCTGAGGGCAGAAGGATAATGCCAAGCTGGGTGGTAGTTTTTAAGCAGCTGGACACAAATTGGGACTTGTCGGTTGTTGTTCCCAGGCACTGCATGTCAAATTGGAATAACCTGTTGTGCTCTCTTCTTTTTTTTCCATGACTGCCTGCAGAATGCAAAAGAGGCACCTGTTGACTCCTGGATTAGTTTCCCTGCGATGAACAGCTCTTATCAATCATCACTCAACAAGAGACTTCAAAATAATAGTTTCTTCTCCTTTTCCCCACAGTGAGACACATTCAGTGCAAATGGCAACCAAGCTGCAACCTGTTTTTCTGACATTCGAGCTCTGCTGATAAAGTTTCTTTGCCAACTGGTTTCAGAGGCTTCTTGCCATTTCCAGTGTGATTTACAAAAGCCATTCCAGGAACCAAGCTCAAGAAGCTGCCTAGAAGGAGCATAGCAGTCCAAGGCACACCAGCGCTGTAAAAGTCTGCATCGCATCTAGTCTCCCAGTCACATTAGGCCTGACCAGGGGGCCCAGTATTTCAGCTAGCTCTGTGGTAGCTCATAACTTGCAGCAGAGATGGAGCTGCCTGGAAAGGGAGCAGGAAGCTCAGCAGCTCACTAAAGCAGTCTATGAAGAGTGCTGTGCTCCATGTTATGGGACAGTACAGGATGCCTTAGTCAACAGCTCACCTCATCACCACTGACAGCAATGCGTTTGATTTAGCCTTCTTGTAGCTAAAGGCTCCTTAGGACAGATGGACACGACGTGACATCTTGAGCTCCAGCGCTGCCAACATGAGCTAACTTCAACCTACCCAACACACACTCCAGCAGCCACATTTCCAATTGATCTGTGCACACATTGGCAATGCAGTCTCTAAACCACAGCAGAAACCAAGCCCAGCACCTTCCCCTGTTCAATGCTCAAGGGTCTTCTCTAGCAACCTAAAATGGACTTTCCCTTCCCTCTTTGCAACCCAGACCCACTTTCTACTTGGTCCTTGTATCTTGTTCGTCACCTCCCAAACTCCTTCACTGAAACAGACTCACTCTTCATCATCTGCTTGGATCTCCCAGTGGCCTCTCTGGAGTTCCAAGATGACTCAACAGGCAACTGCCAAGATCATTTTCTCATGTTCACTGTTAGCAGTTTCTCACTGGTGTGTCATATGTTTGGCGAGATAAACACCTTATAAAAATCCTACGGAGCACAAGTTTGTGCAATAACTTGGGAAGCTGCTTTTAACAACCACCTTACAAGTGAGGGGGACTGTTGCAGCAGACAACCCTTTCCAGGCCTTGAGCCCCAGGTCATGGAGGATGCTTTGGCAGTACATTTTCATCCTTTGGAAACATCATTTCTGTGGGTCTGGTTATTGGTTGCAAAGCAATATTGACTGTAGATTGGCTTTATGGGAGGCAAGTCAAATTATCTCTTGTCTTCCAAGTTCAGTAAAGAACTTAACTATTGTCAAGAGAGCACAAAACAGCAGAAAATGTGAAGTATGCTTTAGCATTCTATCCATCTCAAAGTATAATACTGAATACATCTCTGACAGGCCAGAAGAACTCTCCTTCGAAAGGGAAATTAAAAAACTCCATCATCCACAGAGGTGCACTCTGAGAGCAAAACATCCCTAAGAATGCAGGCCCTTCATACTTACACATATACTAAACAAGATATTTCTCTTAAATCTCTCTAAAATTCCTCTCTAGTGACAAATTAGGAAGCTCTGCATTTATATAAGACTAGCTAAAAGACAGCAAAATTGCTATATGAGGAGCCAACGTGTAGTTTGGTAGATATTTTTTCAGTGTCAGTTTAAGCAGTCTTCTCCCACACACACACTCTCTGCTGCATCCCCTCAGGTGCAGAGCTGTGCACCACAGTTCACTTGTTTTCCTTTAATTTCCAGGGGATGGGGAACGTGCTACCACTGTGCTGGGTGGCTGTTCCCAGAGTGACCCAGAAAACTGTGGTACTTCTCCCAGCAGATCTTCCCCAAACATCCCAAGAGCTCCTGTGTCTCTGTCCAAGCCCAGGGGGAAGAGCTGTGCTGGGGACATGTTGAGCAGGGGGTCTCCAGCGTGGTGGGTTCCCACTCCAACTTTGGCTTGGTCTGACTGCCATTTCCCTGCCTACAGTGCCTCAACTCTACTTTCTTAAGATGCAGGCATGGCAACTTATTCCAGTATTGAACACTTTAAAACTGGATTTACACTTTTGAAACAGAAGCTGGAGAGACTCTTAGAGCTAAGTTTTGCTGCAGAAACAACCAACAGATGGAAGCTGCCTGGCAAGACAGAGAACACGTACTGCCAGCCACTGATGGATGTGCACCAATCAATCCCTGAGCAAGAGGAAATACATCTATTGTTTGCATAGGTGCAATCTATACCTCCTTGACATTAGAGTACTCTGTCAGACAAATGCGAGCTCAAATGAGATCAGGCTAAATACCCACTGCGAGTTTAGCAAATAGGTGAACAGCCACTCCCTTTCTTAGTTCTCCAAAATCCCATGTATAAAATATAAGCTTGAATTTAAAAAGTCAGGGAAGACAATATTATTTGAAACTTTAAAAAGGTCCAATCACTAAGTGTACCTTGCAGTTTAAGCACAATTGTTCTGGGTGGTCTGCAAAGCACTAAGGTTGCTGTGCAGAAAGGAGTATTTTAAGAACAAATCAGTGGGGTACCAGGGTGTTAGAAAAGATGAATTTATGCTAGAAAAACACTTTGTGAAGTCATACACAGAATGCAAATGTTGAAAAAATAAATAATAGCTTCCCTTACCTATTTATTTTCATTTCTTATGCCAAGGTCATAATTCTTTTTTATGTATTTTGAGGATAAATATTAAGATTAATGGACCATCAACAATATGAAGGCTTAGTCTCTGGGACACAAGGTCATTGGGAAGCAAAGCTCTACAGTCACCAAACAGTGGCAATAAGAGACAAGAACTCAACAAGTCACTTTTGGTTCAGATGCAAACAAAATGGTTTTGCACCCTAAATGTGTAAGACACAGCTTGATCCCTGCCTTAGAGTCCCCAGAGGCTTGAAAGACTTTTACTAAGACTTTGTAGATTGGGCTTACTTTCTGCACTAGTGGGCAAGTATGTAGACCAATTCAATGATACTGAGTGAAAAACAAAGAAACAAAATCTGTTCAGAGGGATTTTTCTACCTCCTCACCATTGGAGTGCAGTCACTGCAGCTCTAGATAAGGCTTCCTCTCCCAAAACTATGTTACACACCTTTTTTCTCTCTCATCAGAGCTGAGGCACAGTCCCCAATAACAGCCATTGGCTACTCCCACCTGGAAGTGCAGTTCACAAGATTTAGTCAAGTAAGACACTGCTAGAGGTGCACATCTTTAGAGCTGTACAAGTGAATATGTGAAAGTGATTTGCCATGCCAGAAACGTTCCTTTTGTCTGTGGTTTTCAAAACACTTTGCAAAGCAGGTATGCATTGGCCATCTATACTGAAGGGAAATAAACACAAGAGTGGGCAAGTCTGTGCAAGATGACTGACAAAAAAAAAATAATTAGCAGCCTAGAGTCAGTGCACCTGGGTTTTAACACCACTGAACTGTCCACTAGACCCAGAATATAAATTCTGAAAAAGTGCAGATTCTCACCAGAACTGGAATTAGAAATATTGAGGTAGTAAATGAAAACATGAACTATTGTTTTCTCACTCTCACATTAAATTACATCCACTGGCTTTTAAAACAATACCCACTTTTAACACAGCCAGCATCTTAGGCAATGTCCCTCATAGCTACAGACGAAAGGCACCTTCTGGGACAATTCTAAGGATAGAGGCACATCTCTGCAGAAGGCCCAATTTACATCTACAAGAGCTCAAAACACCCTGCATATGCTAATTACCCCCAGAAACAGTAAGCATTTATCATGAGATACTCATTTTAGCATTAAGGAGAAAAAAAAAAAGGATCTTTCTCCTTCAGATCACCAGAGCAAAGTCCCGCATCCAACACAAGTCACCCACCCAAACCAAGACACTGGCACACAGGCTACAGGTGTGACCAAATTAGAAAATTAGGCTCCCTCTTCAGCAAGTTCCAAATACCTGGGAGAAGAGGCAGACATGATGGTCTCTTGTTGCTTTCTGACATCTGTATATCCTCATAAAAGGACTATGCTCCCAAAACATATGCCAGCTGAATAACCCCTTATTAGAACTGGCATCGATAACAACATCTCTAAGTCCCATCCATAACCCGTAAATAATCATTGACAAACCACACATCAATTATAACTACCAAGTGTTATGTATATGAGAGACACTAACCATCCTCAGATGCCGGGGTGAGTCATTTTGGGTGGATGGAAGGGGAGGAAAAGAGAGGAAACAGTGTAATGTCTTCTTAAACTAATCTTGTTTTCAATATAGCACTTTAGAGCGATAGGTGAATATTGTAACCACAGCAGTGGATACTGGATCCATCACATCCATCTAGGAACTGCCATAGAATAAACACTACAAGGTCACCTCATCTCAATAATGACACAAGAGTGAGTGAATATTAACCACACCAACCACCACAGCTTGTCCAAATACAAACACGGCTAAATCTAAGCCTACACCCCGTATTTCTATTTCTTTCAATACAAGTCAGTAAAAAACAGGGATACAGCCTACATGGCTTTTAACACAAAAAAACCCTGCTGCTGAAACTCTGTCCTAACACAAACTGACGTATGATGCAATCTTCTTCAAGAAAGCCTTCATATTTGTACAAAGCAGTTCTCAGCTTCCCGCACTGATGCGGGAAAAAAGAAAGTCAGGACTGAACCCCTTGGAGCTTGTTGACATAAGCCAGAAGAGCAAGACAGAAAATTAATTCCTTGAGAGCTGTGCAATGCCAAGCAAAACCCAACACCCCTGGTTAAGTAATTAGGAGACCAGAAAATTAATCATTTTGGGGCACAGCATACATAAGCTGAACGAGCCCAGGAATAAATTATCTCAAGAACGGCAAAGCTGCCACTCTAAATGACATCTGGACAACCAGATATAATGGTATGGAGCAGAACTGGATGCCTGGCAGTTCCCAAATGATTAATATATGTTCACCTATATACAAAGATCCAGGATATACATGGCACTTTTCAACCATGGGAAGTTTGCCTTGGAACTGCAGAGCCTCTTTCCTACTTCTTCACAAATGACACAAATTCACCTTAAACAGTGCCTCGGCATCTGCTTAGATTTCTGCTGGCAGAATACAGTATAATATAATGGCCAAGTGCTGAACATCACTCACTCTGTTGATGAAAAATTTGAAGAGGGTGCAGTCACAACTGTCACATTCTTAGACCTGTCAGAAATGTCTCACATTACCCATCAGCAACATGCACAGCATGATAAAAGAGCATCACACAGCATGAGTTAAATGCTTGCATTAGAAAAAACAAGGATTTTACATCAAACTTTTCAGGATACAGAGCTGATGGCTCAGGTAATGAAACAGCCTGCCACAAGTCCCTGACTTGCATGAGTATTATTAAACAGTATCATGAGTGACCACTCAATCTATCCTCACACGAGAAATTTTACCCTCCATGAGCATCTTGGAAATCATGACCAACCAAGGTACCGCCCAGGTTGAAGCCAAATGGACAGCAGGATTCTCATGTTGCTATTATTAAATACATATCTATTATAAATACACATTAAACAAATATAAACATATATTTAAATATATAAATACATAAAACACATATGCATGTGTAAAAGTATACAGCCGCACATACCACACACCAGCCCAGCTAAAACACAGGCAACTCTTTCATCTCTACAATCACAAGATCAATAAACAGCTTTACACAACTTGGAACAGGGTGCTGCTTGCCCGCTACAGGAATCTGCTGTTCCTGTGGCTAATGCTGGGCTGCATGTTTTCTATGAGGGAATACATAGAGACACAAAATGTAAGGTTAATGCTAAGAATAACATGTTGAGGAAGTTGATAAATTTTAAATGGGAGGCCAGACCCATAAGCCTACAAACTGCAGCAACTGCACTCTGTTTTTCAGCAATTAAATCTAGAGTCTGGAGTGGGAAAGTTCAGTCAGTATACTCAAAGAAGTACAGCAAATAGGTGTTAGGGCATTTATGCATATCTTTGGTCAAATAAAGTGAAAAAAAAAATGTTCCTGCCTTTGTCAGACATCAGAAGATCAATTTTAACTAAAGCAGAATATACAGAACAGAGATGCAAGGCAGTTATGACTATACTGTAGCCATTAGCCAGCTAAAAATTGTTAAAGCAGTTTTGCTGTAATGCAGAGGGATTTACAAGGCCCTTTGGGGACCACGTATTTGGAAGCACAAAGATCACAGTTCAATGCATTCAATAATGGATTGGAAATGTCCACTGAAGGGGCTGAACATCCACCTGAAGATACAATCAATGCCTGCATCAGAGCTGGCATGACAACAACAATATGCAGGAACAGAGCACACTGGCACACGTGAATGAAGGAAACCAGCCAGCACAGGACACCTTCAGGGTATGGGACCCAAGGACACTGTCAGGCTGGGCACTTAGGTGGAGGAAAACCTCACCAGAGTAGTGGCAAGCCATGAGAAGCAGCAGCCAGGGGCTATACTACCTACTACGAGACAGACTGTGCATGAGAGAGGGGATGATGCACATTTTGCTATGTTCCTTCTGCTTTGGTGCTACCGACTGCTGTGTCAGCCCTACTCAACCCAACCCCTGCAGAACTGAGTGTTTCTTCCCAGGCCCTCCAGAAGAAGCTACAGGTTCCTGAGCTAGCACCAGGACAGGACAGTGGCTGGCCAAGGTTGGTGTTCTTCCAGGAGTGACTATCTCTGAATATAGGTAGTGCCACAGGGAAGCTAATAAAAACTGGGGTGGGCATGGAGGAAAAACACAACAAAGGACCATACTTGAGGGACGGTATTACTTACAAGTAAGAATTACCCTTCTCCCCTCCCTGACTTGTATTCAGAAAAAGAGGTTCTCTAAATAATGCAGCAACACTAGAGAGAAATAGGAGCGCCAACATAGCTGGAGAAGGTACCACTACCAACAGAGCGGGATCTACTGGGACCAAATACACAGGAGCAGCACATATTGCTGACTAGGACAGGCAACATTCACAGAGTCAAGCAGGCAAGGAGAAGTAAGGCACAGAGAACCAGAGGTTCACCCTAGACAAACACCCCAAAGTTCAATGTTTATCCCGCCTTTCCCAGTTGCTTCAGTTTAGTTGAAGAAAAGTCTCACCAGGATCATTTTTTTTTTCCAGTATTTCCAGAACCTTTGAATTCCAAAAACACCACAGTCCACCCAGGCCCCTCTCACCCAGGTACACAGCAAACTAGAAATTAATTTCATTTCAGAAAATTAACCAGACTTGGGGAAAGAAAAAAAGAAAAAAAAAAAAGGAAAAAAGGGCTACACATCTTTAAAGGTTTGGGCACTCTCAGGACTGGGCCTAAGCTCTGTCAGCACTCCCTGGGAAGTGCCAGCAGCTTGCTTAGGACTCCAACATGACTCCTAGCTCTCCCCTGAAGAGCTCAACTAGCTGAAGGCAGATTTCCTTCATATTTATCGGGTGTCATGATACTTACCAAACTACTTAGGATTTCTCTTTCTTACTTTTCTTAGCCCTCGCCAAATACCAGCTGCATACCTCTCACACTGAGTGAATGTAGAGAGCCCTTTACAAGAGAGCTTCAAGCTGAAGGAGAAAACCCTCATAACCTCAAATCTACTAACACAGCACAGCTTTGGTTACTCTTCATCTTTCACACCAAAATTCAGACACAAGTTCAAGAATCCAGATGTGCAGCTGATGTTACAAAACACTAACAGTGATATCCAAAGAGAACTCCACCATCACAGACACCAACATCCCCATCAACTCCCCACTCATCCCAATTGATATAAAAAATTGTTGAAAAGTCAAAATTTCTATTCTTCAGAAAATAAACCAAAAAATCCTTAGAAAATAACTACTAAGAAATCACGTACTTACATATTTTGCTGAAAGCCACAGTACAACACCACCTGGGGCTCCTACACACAGGGCTCTGTACTAGCATAGACTTACAAAGCAGGTTTCAGGAAGAATCTAACCTTCCTTCTACCCAAAGCTCATCAAGGCTGCTAGGTTTCTACAGGTCATTTTGAAGCACAAGCATTTCCACCTGGACTTAATTGGGCTTATTGAAAACTGAGAACAAACGAATTCAACAAGATAATTGGGTTCTGCTAGAACATTTTAGTCCCTGGGAATTGTCCAAGTCATAAAACGACGGACTGCTTGTGCCATAAAAGCTAACTATACTAAGAGGTTGTGGGATATTGAATGCTTTAGTGAATTATTTTTTCTGTGTTGGATGCAGTACAAGGGGAAGTTGCATACTACAGTATTTACAATTTCTTTTACTTATCTCTATGCAGCCAAGGCCACAAGGTTACTTACATGGTGTGGTTTCTAACTTACAAGCTGCTGTCCTTTTCTTGCATAATGCTGGCACAATCAAAAAACATTAAGTTCCGTATTTTTCTATGTTATTGTAATAATAACTGGCTGATTTTCACCCTCCCTCTTTTTCCTTTTTCTACTATTAGCTCTGGAGTTAAGAGAAAGTACATTTCCTGTAATTTCAAGGAAGATTTTCCAAGACACTTAGCATTTCCTTTTCCATCTGGATAACACTATCAATCTCTATGAATTCCACCCTGATTGAACAATTGCTCTTTCCAATCCATTTTTGGAATTGCAAGGTGAAAACACTCCATGTTATAAAGTGCTATTTAGCAAAAAAAGCAAAGAAACCTCTCCCTTCGTATCTCCTGCATTAGCAGAAGACCAAGAGCTTAATTTCATCAATGTTTTCACTTGTTTTCTCAATATGCATAGCCCTGCTTAGGTACCAAGTTGCAGCCCAGGGAACAGCTTGACACACAGGAGCACCACACCTGGAACTAATAGTCCTTCATTTGAGGGCAGAAGTAGGCAGGACAGCCACCTGCACCTGGCAGGTTAAGAGCTCTTCCAGGCTTTAAGACACTCAGTGGAGACTGCCGCTATGCATCATGGTGGAAACTACAGCCAGCTGAGCCTATAGAGCCCTTACTAAACATCTTAGGCAATTTATAATAAAATATTAAGTACTGGATTAAGATTCCCCATGTCAATAACTGCAGGAGCAGTCTCTGCAATGCTAAATAGTTTTTCTAAATAAAACAATTAAAATGAGTTAAATCAGGAGGAAATACATCTCTGATATGCTTGAGTAATACTTACATGTCTCCTGCAAGGGACTGAGCTTGGCTTTACAGTCCCAACAGGGTCTTCTCCAGATTTAAGCCTAGCTATACTCTGAGTCAAATTCTTCTCAATTTCAGGTGGTGAAAGCAAGCTGGAAGCACAGACCCTTTCTGCTGCCTACCACCACTCCTCAGCAAGGGCTAGAGCCCCTCTGCCAACAGGCCATGCCTCTGGGAGAGCAAGGTCTTCTTGAGGATACAGTGACACACACCTCAACACTGTTATTCAGGATGTAAAACATACACAGGTATTTCAGTGTTCTGGAAGGTTTCAATAACATGCATTTTAAGAAGTAAATCTGTAAATCCCATCTAAACTGACCATCTTTACAGTAATTAACACTGAAAACAGTTTTTTGAAATTATTTATCAAATTTTATTTGTTCCTACCAACGTAAGAACACCTATTCAATATTAAACTACAAGTGACTGCTCCCCAGAGCAGAAGTTTAGTATTGCCTCATTGTATTTTGATGTCTGGTCTTATGGTATTCATGTTGCCTCTTTGAGAGCTGGTACTTACCAGTGGTTTGAAAGAATCCCTTTCTAAACATCTCGCCATTAGTCTTGCAACAGTAGATTGTACTACTCATCCGTCAGCTTGCATTTCTGTAGTTACTTTAAGAATAAGGATTATTTCCACCAAGTCCTACTAACTCCCCAGGGGCTGAACTTTTCAGACATACTTCTTTTGGTCATATCAACCCAATCCACAGTAGTCCCTGATCATGTGCCCATATCTATTTTTGGACGGGAAAATGGAGAGCAACATTTTAATGACTTGCTGTCATCTTCTTTGGTAGAGCTGGAGATTTCAGATGTACTATCCCTTCAGCTTCTTATGACTGTTAATTTGTGAAAGTTGAAGAGTTGTATTATTGGAAATATTCACTGGCCCCATACTTTGTCCACAGTCATAAAAAAGCATCTGTTGCAAGCATGACAGCCATTAAATGATGGCCTAACATTTTGCCTTGCCTTATATTTACAGATGGAGAAAGAACCATACAATGAGATGCTTATTACTTGCTTTGTAATGCTCTTGAAGCAAACAGTTTTAGTATTAACCCATGTGCAAAGAATTCTAAATTCCACACTGAATGTAATTTTAAGATGCAGGTTTCCATAGGAAATATTTTGAGTAGACAAGGGAGGTCATTACCTGGTGTTTATGGTGACACTAGCCCAGAGCTGTGCGCTACTTCCAGGGAATACAGCTTTTCCAGGCTTCTGCTTCCTCAGCATCATCTCCTCAATCTCCCCATCTGCACTCCCTCTAACACAAAACAGCCAAACTGGAGCAAAATGTTCAGGTTCCGCTCTAGAAAGCTCAACACAGGTTGCTGCATGAAGCTTTGCCTCCCCTTCTCCCCTGGGCATCATTTGATACATCCTGGGATTTCAACCACGTGTGCAGAAAAAACCCACAGAACATCACCTAGGCTGCGGTTTCACAGGCAGTTCATGTCAATATAAAGTTGCACCGATGCTGAAAGCAGAGATCCAAGCCTCACGTTACTCACATACTCCTGCCCTCGCTCATGCTTTTTGTTCTAAAGCCATGAGGCCATGGGATGAGTCCAGATCAGAGCACTAATCTAGCAGAGAACAAGTTCCTGTCTTTTTAGTTACTGTTCATTTGGATTGGCAATTCACTGCATTCCTTGTTTAATGTGACCTTTAAAAAAAGTATTTAACACTGAATTCATCTCCTCAGATTTACAGTGTGCTGTTCAGCCCTCTTGACACAACAGCAGCGCTCTGTATCAAACCTTCCCTCCAGATTCCTCTTCTCCCTTCCCCATACTCACCCACGGGAAGAGTAAACCCCCACCCAACGGCATTAGCTGGATTACAGCCTCTACTAAGAAGAGGAAGTCCAATTTCAGATTTGACTGTATTTAGGAGATTCAGAGCTTCACATGCACTCCCCCAGCCAGCAAGAGCTCTGAAACATTGCAGGGGCCAGAGCTACCTATCATCCACAGCCAGCAAAGCCGGAATTTTAAAGCAATTAAAAATTAAGGTGAAAAATAGTCATCCACGGAAGAGTCAAAACGTTCACATAGATATACGTGGATACAAAAAAAGCCTTAATAATCACAAAAGCCAGTTGTTAGTGTCCCTCTGCAATAAGGCAATGGTTTTCACATTGCTATTCAGCTCCCTTTGCATACAGCCTAGGGAATCCTTTTCCAACATTTAGTCGCAGTTGAAGGCTAATCAAGATTTCATAAGTCACCAGGCCTCTTACTATTATTGAATTTCCCTCCATTTCTTATCTTGAGTAGCTATTACGATGCCAGGTATTCAAGTGAACGTCACATTCAGAAGAAAAGATAAGGTAATAATCCATTGACATAGGGCCCTCGTATTTAGATTTCAGCATACCCAGCTCCCTGTTTATGTTATTAACCACGGCAGAAAAGGGGGGTTTTAAATTACCCTGTATTTCCTTCTCAGATGGTGTACAGAATAGAAATTACTCAGCAGATGTCATCTATTCCTCTTCAGCAACAGAGAGGAGATTTTTCAGGGTAATTTTGCCTACTTTCCTCAGGAATGCCAATTTTGGGGGCGTTCACCCCCAAATGCCTCCATTAACACATCCATTAGATCTCTTTGAAAAGAGAGATGAAAATACTTGTCTCTGTTAGACTACACTTTGAGAAAAAAATAATATTTTAGAGACAAGGTGCTCTAGACCTCAAGGGAGAAATCTCATTTCTTCACCCTCCTCTCCCAATATTAAATTTTTAATAAAGGAATTAGACATATAAATCAATGTTCTTAAGTACATATGTGGCAAAAAATTACACAACCTGCTAACTCTATGCTATCTGGTAACAAGCATTTCCTTTCACATTCAGAAATGGTCAGAAGATGCAGAACTTTGCCACACAACCATTATTTGATTTCCAGTAAGCCAGACAAAACAACCACCTGCAGGTGCTGAGGGAGATGGCGGAAGTCATTGCTAGACCACTCTCCATCATCTTTGGCAAGTCGTGGGAAACGGGGGAGGTGCCTGAGGACTGGAGAAAAGCGAATGTCACACCAGTCTTCAAAAAGGGCAAGAAGGGGGACCCGGGTAACTATAGACCGGTCAGCCTCACCTCCATCCCTGGAAAGGTGATGGAACAACTTATT